>NC_069492.1:4455142-4481860 GCF_026875155.1 Cherax quadricarinatus | reverse complement strand
TTACGGAAAAAAAAAATCTTCTTCATCCCGCTACATAACCCATTAACATTTACAGACATACACCTAAGGCCTATTAAAGTTTCCACCCTGCTTCCTCTTCATCACTCTTGAAAAACTCCAGAGCTTGAATTTAAGTTTGACCCCTTCAGAGTGCTCTCTTCCCCCCCCCCCCTTCTTCCGGTGCCTCCTATCATGGCTACCACCACCTACACCACTACCTTCACACTTCACCTCAGTCTGTTTCCCAGGCCTTTATGCAGGTGTTAGGACGTCATCAGAATCTGATGTAGCCGCCCTCTTTCTCGTGACAGTCATGTTACACATGTCTTGGTCAGATGTTGCCTCTCGATGAACCTCCACCTCCACCTGAGAATGGTTTAATGATTCAAAGGACGACTCCAAACCACCATCACGTCCCAAAATATCATATCTCCGACTTTCTGGAAGCGACGACTCTCCGATGACACCACGCTCAGATGTAACGTCCCTCTCAGTCGGTGACAAAGTCTTCAACACCTCGACCAATTCCTCCTCAATCTCAAGAACCTTCTCCTGTAATTGCTGCTCCTCCTTATCCACAGGAGACGATACCTGATCAGGCAGCTGGAGGGGACTCCAACTCACCGCCGTCCTGTGTCCCCGATCCACTATCTCGCTCCACAAAATACCACGCCCTCCATCCGATGTTTGTTTCTCACCTGCCACCTTTGAAGCAGAGGCTGCGACGTCCACCACAGGTCCAGGCACACGTCTTCGCTTGTCACAGGTCGCCGCTATGTGATCATACTCACCACATAGGCGGCATGTACGTCGTTGTCCTGGGTACATTACCATTACCTGCGTCCTGAATTCTTGTAGATACACATAGGACGGTATTGGGTGCCTCATAGTCATTTTGAGGTTGAAAGAACCCTCTGGAAAACCAGCATAGGCGCCTGCCACCCACATACCATGTTGAGCATAATGCACCATCCCATACGTCTCAAAAACTTTCCTTATATCCGCCTCGTTTCCCCCTCAAAGGGAACGTTTCATAACTTTATCCACGTATAATGCCGTGAAACATCTATCATTCTTACACTGGACAGATGGTGTGACGCTAAGACTTACGTCCTGAAACCCCGGTGACTAAAAGATTCAAAAAACCGTTGCCGATAGCAGTTTGACGAAAATTCTTTGGCCTCCATTTAATGGTACACCTACAAGTCACTATCTTGTATGCCATGTCTCCCGGATGATCTTTGGCAAAAGACTTGCGAGAACAGGCGTTTCGTTTCCAAGTAGCTCAATCCACAGTATTTACCGGCGTCAGACAAACCCGCTATTTGACAACCTCACCAAAATTTTGTCAAAGACCCCGTACAGACCACTTCAAAACCACTGCAGCCAGGTAACACAAAAACTCCCCCTACAAACGCAAGGGTGCAAGCACAACCCACTCTCCCCGTGGAGGCAGAAAAGGGGAAAAAATATATTTATTTGGGGTTTTGGGCTAAAATAAATTGTCTTTTATAATAAGGTTAGGAAAGTTTTCTAAGAGCTTTGATGCAAATTAAAACATTTTACTTTAACATTAATGAAAATAATATCTTTAAACGTATAAAAAAAAAATTTCAAAAAGGGACTTAATTTTAAATGAGTTCTTGCAAATTTTGAAAGTTTTACATATTCGGCCCACAAAATTTTAAAATATAATAAAATTTATAATATAATATAAATATATAATAATATAATATATATATATAAATACTTAATATATCGGGGAAGAGGGGGTAAAGGGTTTTATAAACTAAAAGAGGGGGCAGTTAGGGTAAGATATAAACACTTTTGGGGGGATGAGGGGCAAATGAGAGCAAGCATGGGGTCAAAGGGGGTGGGGGGGTTTAAAAATGTAGTTTAGAGTTCACAGAAGTTTGTGGGTTTCAGGAAAGGGGTGTGGGGGGGAAAGGAGCGATTGGGGGGAATGATAAAGAAAAAAAAAAAAAAAAAAAAAAGAGTAGTAAGGAAGAAAAAGTTTTGCAATGAGAAATTTTTACAAAGTAGAAGTGAGCAAGGAGGGAAGAGTAATGGAGAAAAAAAGGGGAGGTTAAGAAGTGGGGAAACAATGTAAAAAAAAAGCAAATGAGAGAGGGGGGGAATGTTATCAAAAAATTTTTTTGAAAAAAAAAAAAAGTTTTTGAGTGAGATTAACAAGTTTAAGGAAGCCTAGAGAACAAAAGGATTTGTCAGTTAAAAAATAGGGGAGGGGATTATTAAATGGGGGTTAGAGGTTTTTGGAAGATGGAGGGAAATTTGAGGAATTTTTAAATGTTGATGAAGATAGGGAAGCTTGATTTCGTGATAGGGCAAGGGGGAATAACACTTTTAGGGTGAGGGAAAACCAGTTTTGAGGTGGGGAAGTTCGTGAGGGAGTAGGTAAAATGAAAGGGGGAAGGCAGCCGGGATTGATGGGATAAAGAAGAAATTTTAAAAGCGGGGTGGGGATAAGTTTTGGAGGGGTTTGGGTGCTTTATTTAAAAAATATGGAAGAGGGTAAGGCCCTAGGGATTGGCAAAGCATGCATAGTTCCTTTGAAAAAAGGGCAAAGGAAAAAAGGAGGCAAAAATTTGGGGGGAAAGTCTGTGATTTAACCCGGGTAAATGTATGGTGAGTTATTATTGAAAGAATTAAGAGAAACGGAGAATAGGATAGCAGATAAAAAGGAGGCTTTGGAAAGGTAGGGGGTGTGGACCGGGTGTTTACAGTGAAACATATAATGAAAAATATTTAAAAAGGTAAAGGGGTCTTTGGGCTTTATGGTTTTGGAAAAGGGATGACGGGGTAAAAGGGGGGCAATGTGGCAGATGTTGCGGGTGGGTGTAGGGGTGGGTTACTGAAAGCATAAAGGGTTTTTTTACGAGGTAGGGGGCTAAATTTGAGATGTAGGAAAGAGGGAATTATTTCCCCATAAAAAGGGGCCTTTAGAAAAGGAGTGTATGTCCCTGGTTGTTTAATATATTTTAGGGGGGTTGTAAGAAGTGAATGCGGGGTTTTGGCAAGGGGGCGTGGAGTTAAAAGATAAAGAATCACAATAAAGTGGGAGTTGTCCAGTTGCTCTTTGCTGATGAAATTTTCTTTGGGAGATTCTGAGAGAAGTTGCAGAATTGGGATAAATTTGGTGGGGTTTTGAAAAAGAAAAAAATTAAAGGTAAAAAAGGGAAAAGGAAAAGGGTTATGAAAAACAAAAAGTTAGGTATGAAAATTGGATATCAGATTGGGGGAGAGAGTATGGAGGGGGGAAAGTTTTCAGATATTTGGAGGGGACTTTCACGAGGGGTTATAAAAGATGAGTGAATCAAAGAATGATGGGGGGAAAAGGGTGAGTGGTGCACTTGGGAGTTGTGGGAAAAAGAACTTTGTCCTTTGGGAGGCAAAGAGGGAATGTATGAGAGTATATTTTTTACCAACGTCTTAAGGGTGTGAAGCATGGGTGATGAATGTTGCAGCGAGGAAAAGGTGGGGCAGGAGATTCATGTCTGGGGGGCAAAGTGTGGTGTGTAAATGCAGAAATTTTCGTTTTTTGGGAAAATTTGGGAGGGGGTGGGATTCCCAAAACTTTTTCCAGAGGGTGAGGAAGGGTTTTTGAGGGGGTTCGGACATGTGAGAGAATGGCAAAACAGAATAAATTTCAAGTGACACTGGGGAAGGGAAAGGGGCGGGTGGGGTGGGCCTGGGAAAGGTTGGGGAGGGAGGGGGTAAAGGGGGTTTTGTGGCGAGGGGCTTGGATTCCACAGGCATGCTGACGTGTTTGAAGGAGTGAATGGAGACAAAGGGTTTTTTTAATACTGACTTGTTGAGTGGAACAAAGTAAACATTTATGAAGGGGTTCAGGGAAACCGGGGGCGACTTGAGTCCGGAGATGGGGAAATAAGGCCGCACTCTAAGGAGGGGTTTAATGTTTTCAGTTTAAAAAGTAGTTAAAGCACCCCTTTGGCAAGACAGGGGGAGTGAATGATTGAAAGTTTTTTTTTTTGGGCCCCCCGCCCTTTGGGGGGAAACGGCCATTAAAAAACACGTAGAAAACAGGGATATCTTGCTACTCCTACTTACACTTTGGGCCTACTTCCAGACACGCACATGCATATATATATATACTTCTAGGTTTTCTCCTTATTCTAAATTAGCTTGTTCTTGTTTATTTCTTCTATTGTCATGGGGTGTGGAACGAATCTCTCCTCCGTAAAAGCCATGCGTTGTCGTTATCAGGCGACTAAAATGCCGGGAGCAATGGGCTTAGTAACCCCTTCTCCTGTATACATTTACTAAAAAGAGAAGAGAAAAACTATATAAAACTGGGTTGTTTTAAATGGTGCGTGGATGTAGTGCGGCTGACAAGAAAACAGATGATTGCTGATGTTATGAATGAAAGAAGTGGATGTCTGGCTCTAAGCGAAACAAAAGCTGAAGGGGGTAGGAGAGTTTCAGTGGGGGGAAATAATGGGATTAAATTTATGGAGTATCTGAGAGAGTTAGGAGACAGGAAGGGTTAGCAGTAGACAATGTTAAATGAATCAGGTTATGGAAGGAGAGAAAGGAATATGAATGTTGTAAATTCGAGAATTATGTGGATTAAAGTAAAAGGTTGGTGCGTGAAGTGGGTCATAATAAGCGTGTAAGCCCCTGGAGAAGAGCGATGCAGAGGAGAGAGAGAGATTTTGGGAGATGTTAAGTGGAATGATAGGAGCCTTTGAACCAAGTGAGAGGCAGGAATTGTGTTAGGGGGACTGATGCTAAAGTAGGAGGAGAAACTTTTCGAGAGGGTGTGGGTAGGAAAGTTTGGGGTGCCAGTGTAAATGATTGGGAGCCCTTGATTGAAACTTTGTATTAGAAAGGGGGGGGTTTAGTTATAGGTAATACATTGTAAGAAAAAGAGGATAAATTAAGTTATACAAGATATGATGTAGGGCGAAAAGACAGTAGTTTGTTGGTTATGTATTGTAGATAAAAGATGTTGAGTAGACTTCAGGATGTACATGTTTATAGACGGGGCACAGATATATCAGATCACTTTCTAGTTGTAGCTACACATGAGAAGTAAAAGGTAGATGGGATACAAGGAGAATAGAAAGGCATCAGGGAAGAGAGAGGTGAAGGTTTATAAACTAAAAGAAGGCGTTAGGGAAAGATAAAAAGCTATTGGAGGTGGGGGGTAATGAGAGCAAGGCAAGGGGGCGAAGGGGAATGGGGTGGGTTTAAAAATGTATTTTAAGTGTTCAGCAGAAGTTTGTGGTTAAGGAAAGGGGTGCAGGAGGGAAAAAACGTTGGGGGAATATGAGTAAGGAGTAGTAAGGGAAAAAAGTTAGCATATAGAATTTTTAAAAGTAAAGTGATGCAAGGGGGGGAAGATATATGGAAAAAAGAGAGAGGTTAAGAGGGGGTAAAGCAATGTAAAAAGAGAGCAAATGAGGGGTTGGGTGAGCTGTTATCAACAATTTTGTTGAAAAAAGAAAAATTTTTGGGAGTGAGATTAACAAGTTAGGAAGCCTGGAGAAAAAAAATGGATTTTCAGTTAAAAAAAGGAGAGGGAGTTTTTAAAATGGAGGTTAGAGGTAGGGGGAAGATGGAGGGAAATTTTGGGGAATTTGTTAAATGTTGTAAAGTAGGGAAGCGTGATTTCGTGTATAGGGCAAGGAGGAAAAACATCTTGTAGGAGTGGGGAAAGACCCATGTGAGGTGGAGGAATTTCTGAGGCGTAGGTAAAATGAAAGGGGGAAAGGGCGCGGATTGATGGGATAAAGTAGAAATTTTAAAAGCAGGGGGGGATATTTTTGGGGGGTTGGGTGAAATTTTTAAAAAATTATGGAAAAGGGTTTAAGGTACCTGGGGTTGCAGAGGCATGCATAGTTCCTTTGTATAAGGCAAAGGGATAAAAGAGAGTGAAAAATTATAGGGGGAAAGTCTGTTTAGTGTACCTGGGAAAGGTATGGTAAGGGTTTAATTGAAAGAATTAAGAGTAAGACGGAGAATAGGGGTAGCAATTTAACAAGGGGGCTTTAGGAAAGGGAGGGGGTGTGTGGACCAGGTGTTTACAGTGAAAATTAAGTTAACAGTATTTTTGTAAGGCTAAGAGGTCTTTTTGGCATTTTGGGGGTTTGGAAAAAGGGTATGCAGGGGGGATAGGGGGGGAAAAGTGGAATGTTGCAAGTGTTGGGTAGGGGTAGGTTACTGAAAGCAGTGAAAAGGTTTTTTTCGAGGATAGTGAGGGGTAATTTTTGTGTAGGTAGAAAAGAGGGAAATTTTTTCCCAGTAAAAAGTAGGCACTTAGACAAGGATGGTGATGTCACCGTGGTTGTTTAATTATTATTTATTGATGGGGTTGTAAGAGAAGGTAAATTGGAGGGTCTTGGCAAGAGGCGTGGTAAGTAAAGATAATAGAAATCTCACACAGGGTGGGTGTTGTCACAGCTGCTCTTTGCTGATGACACTGTGCTCTTGGGAGATTCTGAAGAGAAGCTCGCGCGATTGGTGGATGAATTTGGTAGGGGTGTGATAAAGAAGAAAATTAAAGGTGGAATACGGAATGGTTAGGTTTGAGGATACCAAAAGATTAGGTGATGAAAGATTGGATTCAGATTGGAGGAGAGAGTATGGAGGAGGTGAAACGTATTCAGATATTTGGGAGTGGAGTGTCAGCGGATGGGTCTATGAAAGATGAGGTGAATCATAGAATTGATGAGGGAAAAAGAACGTGAGTGGTGGCACTTAGGGAGTCTGTGGAGACAGAGAACTTTGTCCTTGGAGGCAAGAGGTGAATGTATGAGAGTATAGTTTTACCACGCTCTTATATGGGTGTGAATGAAGCAGGGTGATGAATGTTTGCGCGAGGAGAAGGCTGGAGGGCCAGTGGAGATTTCATGTCTGAAGGGCAATGTAGTGGTGCGACTTAATGCTGAGAATTCGTAGTTTGGAAGTTAGGAGGAGGTGCGGGGGTATTACCCAAATACTGTTGTCCAGAGGGCCTTGGAGGAAGGGTTGTTGATGGTGGTTCGGACATGTAGAGAGAATGGAGACGAACGGAATAACTTCAAGAGTGTATCAGTCTGTTAGTGGAAGGAAGGCGGGGTAGGGGTCGGCTTGGAAGGGGTGGAAGGGAGGGGGTTTAAAGGAGGTTTTGTGTGCGGAGGGGCTTGGACTTCCAGCAGGCTTTGCGTGAGCGTGTTTGTTACGGAATGTGAATGGAGACAAAGGTTTTTAATACTGGACGTGCTGTTGGTGTGTGAGCAACGTACCTGTATGAAGGGTTAGGGAAACGCAGGCCGGAACTGAGTCCTGGAGTGGGCAGTTCAGTTGCCTGCACTCTGAAGGAGGGTGTTAATGTTGCAGTTTAAAATACTGTAGTGTAAGCACCTCTTCTGGCAAGACAGTGATGGAGTGAATGATGGTGAAATGAACGTTTTTCTTATTTCGGGCTCCCTGGCCTGGGGTGGGAATCGGCCGTGTGAATTAAAAAAAAAAAAATTTTATATATATATATATATTTACCTTATATATATATATATATATTTATATATATATTTATGTGTGTTTGGGGGTGTGTGTGTGTGGGTGTGTGTGTGTGTGTGTGTGTGTGTGTCGTGCCGAATAGCAGAACTTTGCTATCTTGGCTTAAATAGCAACGCTCTTCTGGCCATATTATGGACAACTGTGAAAACTTGTGTATGTAATAATTTCGCCAAAATCATTTGAACCTAACGAAAAATTTATATTTCACTGTGTGTTGTTTTGTTATAAGTATTGTAAACAAAAATCTAAAATATATTTAGTTGGGTTAGGTAAAAATTTGGCTTGTTATAAGAAGGTTTGGTAAGTTTTCTAAGTTCCTTTTGGTGCAAATTATAAATGTTTACATCAACATTAATGAAAAAATATATCTTTAAAACGTATAAGAGAAAATTTTAGAAAGGACTTAATTTAAATGTGTTCTTGTAATTGACCAGTTTTACATATTCGGCACGACATATATATATATATATATATATCTATATATAGAGAGAGAGAGAGAGAGAGAGAGAGAGAGAGAGAGAGAGAGAGAGAGAGAGAGAGAGAGAGAGAGAGAGAGAGAGAGAGAGAGGAGAGAGAGAGAGAGAGAGAGGAGAGAGAAGAGAGAGAGAGAGAGACGAGAGAGAGAGAGAGAGAGAGAGAGAGAGAGAGAGAGGTGGAGGTTACTACGCCAGAACATCACAACATGCAAGTATTCAACTATGCGTGGTTTTCGGGAGTCGGGTGTGAGTTTCCAGGCGCCGCCAGCTGTTTTGCGAACGGTCATTCTCTTAGTATGAAATGGACTATACTAATAAGTACTCAATAAAGAATAGTATTTGGTAATTTAAAACAGAAATCAGGGCGGCAGATAGGTGTCTATTAGGACACCTATCTGCAAGAGGGATTAGCATAGAAGGCACAAGCTATTAATTAAGGGGGGTTGCTGGGGGTACATAAGAACATAAGAATGAACGAACACTGCAACAGGCCTACTTGCCCATGCGAGGCAAGTACAAGTCTCCTACCGGCTTAAGCCAATGCCCTAACCTAGATAGGTCAGGTCACATTCACTTAAGGAAGGAGCACAACATCTGACCTAGTAGAATATTACGACCCAGGTAATCAAGGCCTGTATCCTGGGTGGTAATATGGGTTGCCTGTCCGGGAGCTGGAGCTGGACTTAGAGCAGGAGCTGAGCCTAGAGTTGAAGCTGGAGCAGGAATTAATCTTTATCATTCAGATAGCTTGCTCTCTGGCATTGCGTCAGCTTTGCCAGCGCTTCACGAATTTTGTGTCAACTTTCCATTCGCTTCGCTATGGTCAGCCTTTCTATTGTGGTCAGCCTTTCTATTGTGGTCAGCCTTTCTATTGTGGTCAGCCTTTCTATTGTGGTCAGCCTTTCTATTGTGGTCAGCCTTTCTATTGTGGTCAGCCTTTCTATTGTGGTCAGCCTTTCTATTGTGGTCAGCCTTTCTATTGTGGTCAGCCTTTCTATTGTATGCACATATTCTACATTCAGCTTTGTTGCATGTCAGCCTTGCTATCGTGTGAATATTCTGCAGTCGTACAGCTTGAGCATGTATTGCAAATAGTGTTATGTTAGGATTAATGTCACCTAGATGAGTCAGATGGTTAGTATCTGAATTCACTCTACTAAACCTGCCCAAGTTTTCTCTACAGTGTTGTTGGCGAATTGCTCACTCCATTGGCAATGAGTATTGAAGCGCTCTTACTGCTCCGCAGCTTCGTAACCATATAAGCTTCAAGCAGAGGAGATGGTGCACCAGACCCCTGTTTCTCCCTCTACAGGAGCTAAGTGTACATCCCCGTTGAGGTTTTTGCAGACAAATGGGAGAGACACAACTCCTGAGCAAAGCCAGCAGTCTGAAGCGTCGGGGATGTCTGGAGGTGAGTCAGCTTTACTGGCCCTTGAGTTAGCAAAAATCAATCTTGAGCAGACCAAGGAACAGTGAGCATATAAGAACATAAGAACATAAGAACGAAGGAACACTGCAGAAGGCCTACTGGCCCATGCGAGGCAGGTCCAAGTCTCCTACCGGCTTAAGCCAATGCACCCAACCTAGTCAGGTCAGGTCACATTGACTTAAGGGAGGAACACGGCAACCGACCTGGTAGCACAAGCTATCAGGTCTAACTCACACCCACCCACATCTACTCATGTATTTATCCAACCTATTTTTAAAGCTACACAACGTTCTGGCCTCTATAACGGTACTTGGGAGTTTGTTCCACTCATCCACAACTCTATTACCAAACCAGTACTTTCCTATATCCTTCCTGAATCTGAATTTTTTCCAACTTAAAACCATTGCTGCGAGTCCTGTCTAGGCTAGATATTTTCAGCACACTATTTACATCCCCTTTATTTATTCCTGTCTTCCATTTATACACCTCAATCATATCCCCCCTAATTCTACGTCTTTCTAGAGAGTGCAGTTTCAGGGCCTTCAGTCTATCCTCATAGGGAAGGTTTCTGATACATGGGATCAACTTTGTCATCCTCCTTTGTACATTTTCCAGAGAATTTATATCCATTCTGTAATACGGTGACCAAAACTGTGCAGCATAATCTAAATGAGGCCTAACCAAGGATGTATAAAAGTTGAAGAACAACCTGAGGACTCCTATTATTTATGCTTCTTGATATGAAGCCAAGGATTCTATTAGCTTTATTGCGAACACTTATGCACTGTTGTCTTGGTTTCAGATTACTGCTAACCAGAACTCCTAAATCTTTTTCGCAATCCGTAATATTAAGATCTACATTATTTAGTTTTATATGTGGCATGGTTATTGTCCTGTCCAACATTTAGAACTTTGCATTTGTCTATATTAAACTGCATCTGCCACTTCTCCGACCACTGCATCAGTCTATTCAAATCTTCCTGGGGTGCTCTAATGTCCTCGTCAGAATGAATTCGACGGCCTAATTTTGGTGTCATCGGCAAACTTGCCGATGTCGCTCTTTATGCCCTCATCTATGTCGTTTTATGTAGATTGTGAACAGCAGGGGGCCCAACACTGACCCCTGTGGAACACCGCTCGTGACGCTTCCCCACTCTGATTTCTCCCCATTTATGCAAACTCGCTGCTGCCTATTTGTCAACCATGCCTCTATCCAGGAAAAAATTTCTCCTCCTATTCCATGTGCTTTAATTTTCCTCAATAGTCTCTGATGTGGGACCCTGTCAAAAGCCTTACTGAAGTCCATATACACAATATCATATTCATTACCATGATCTACTCCTCAAATACCTTAGTGAAAAAAGTTAATAAATTCGTAAGGCAGGAACGCCCCTTTGTAAAACCATGCTGAGATTCGTTGATTAATTTATGCTTTTCAAGGTGGCTACGAACTGCCTCGGCAATTATTGATTCCATAAATTTTCCCACTATGGAGGTTAGGCTTATTGGTCTATAGTTCGAAGCTAAGGACCTGTCACCTGTTTTGAAAATAGGTATCACATTTGCCATTTTCCACTTATCTGGCACCATGCCAGTTTTGTAGTGTTTATGTTGAAAAGATTAGCCAAAGGTGTGCTAAGCTCCTTTTACTTTCCCTTTTTAGAACCCTTGCATACAGTTCATCAGGGCCGGGGGATTTTGTTAGGTTTTAATTTATCTATTTGCCAAAGGGAACCTTGTCACTTGTGACCCTAATAGTCACAGTTTATTACGTCCTGTTCTACATAATTTATCATTACTGGAAAAAATCGCTGGTATCCTCCTGTGTAAAAACTGAGAGGAAGTATGTGCTAAAAATTCTACACATTTCCTTATCACTGTCAGTGAGCTGACCCGAAGGACTTTTGAGTGGGCCTATCTTGTCCCTGATCTTACTTCTGTATACCTAAAAGAACCCTTTTTGGGTTAGTCTTCGATTCTCTTGTAATTTTAACCTCATAATCTCTTTTGCTTTCAAATTTCCCCTTTTTTATTTCTCTCTTTAACTGAATATAATCGATTTCTCAATTGCCCCTCTCCTCTTTTGATTTGCCTATATATGCTCTCTTTTAAACCAATCAGATATTTAAATCTATTCTTCATCCTTAGGATCATTTTTGTTTGATCTGATTTTCCCTATTTGGAACATAATTTGACTGAGCAGCTAGAATTATGCCCTGGAAAGCATCATATCGGCAACCATCACCACCTACCTGACCCTTAGTCAGGTCATTCCAGTTCAGCCCACCTAAGAAATTTTTTCAGTCCTTGAAATCAGCCAAGCGAAAGTCAGGGACGGAGACTTGATTGCCATTATTAGGGGAATTCCCATGATATATTAAAACTGATGATTTGTGATCACTTTCCCCAAGCTCATCATTAACCTCAAGATTATAATTAGTGTTTCCCCCTACTGGCAAGAACCAATCAAGGAGGTTATTTCCCCTAGTTGGCTCTGTCACAACTGTTTTAAAAAACAATCCTGGATCGTATCAAGAAAGTCACCTGACTCTAAATTTCCTGTCAAAAATGCTCCAGTCAATCTGTCTATAGTTGAAATCTCCCATTAGCACAACATTTTTTGTATGTAGATGCCTACGAATTTCGTCCCATAGAATTTACTGCACTCCCTATCAAGATTTGGGGCCCTGTAAATCACACCCAAAATTAGTTTTTTCTCGGCCCTCGAGAAGCTGTAACCAAACAGATTCAGTGGCTGACGCTTCTAATTTAATATCTTGTCTAACACAACAATTTAAATTGTCTCTGACATACATCGCTACTCCACCACCTTTCCTGTTGACCCTGTCAGTGTGGAATAATTTATAGCCTTGTATGTGACATTCAGAGGGCATCTCTCTATCTTTCAGATTGAGGCCAGGTCTCTGTTATAGCAATAATATCTATGTTTCCTGCACTGCAATTAATCTTAGCTCATCTATCTTATTTCTTACACTCCTGCATATAGTATAGTAAACCTTTTAAAGGGGGCTAGTCCCTTGCTGCCCCTGCTGTCCCCCTTTGTTTGCTGACCTGATCTATTGTCTTATTTATTACTTCATGCTGAATGCCCCTTTTTTACATTTACTGTTTCCAACCCAAGTGTTGCAACCTGCTTGTTTCCCACACACACACCCATACCCCTATCTTCCATCAGTTTTTAAAAACATAGGCATTTCACCAATGGCCTTCTCAATCGAGTCTGCAAGTGCTACCCCCCCAGCCCCAAGAGATGTACCCCATCCCTTGCATACATATCATGTTTGCCATAAAAGTTGTTCCAGTTGTCCCAAAGAATGGGATTGCAAGTTCCTTGCAGTATCTGTCTAGCCAGCAATTTACACCAATTGCCCTAGACAACCATTTATTTCCTACTCCCCTTCTAGGCAAGATGCACATATGATTGGGATCCCTCCCTTTGACTTTAAAGAAATCTATAGCTGACCCGTACTTATCTAGCAGCTCTTCTCTCCTACCCTTCCCAATATCATTTCCACCAGCACTGAGACAGATAATGGGCTTGTTCCCATTACCTGACAATGATATATCCAGCCTGTTGACAATGTCCCCAACACCAGCTCCAGGGAACAGCACTCTATCTCTCATCTTCTTATTCCTATACAAAAAGCACGGTCAATATATCTTACCTGAGAGTCACCAACCACAAGAATGCGCTTACCTCCATTAGCAGGGGCAGTAGTACCCTTACCTTCACTGGCCACTGAAGTACATTCATCCTGAAGAACAGAGAAGCGATTTCCTACTTCAGATCTTCACTCTTAACTTTCCTTATCTGATGCGCCTTCCATTACTGTGAACCACTCGCCACTTGTTAGCAGGTGCTGGACTGCACCTCACTGCTGGTAGCCGTTGCTACCTCCCCAACTACAGCCTCCTCACAGCGAGAGACAGACTGCACCTCACTGCTAGAAGCCTCATTCCCCACAACTCCAGCCACCTCACACTCTCTCCCAGACCCATTGAGGTGGACATTCAGCCTCCTAATCTCCTCCTGGAGAAGCAAGACCTCCTCCTTCAACTCTCCAACCTCAATTTTTAAAACACTGCAGAAGCAAGCCATGCTTTGTAACCGTCCACACTAATCCCCAAAGCAGCTCAGGGTCTGTGACCTCACGTGACGACTGACCGACTGCTAAGGAAGAGCTTGATAGAGAGAAGAAGAAGAGGCAGTTTACACAAGCTGTAAATGACTTTAGTTTGCAAAAAGCAGTACAGCTCATTCCTCGTTTTATTGAAGCCGAGACTGAACAGTTTTTTGAAGCATTCAAAAACCAAGCTTGAGCTTTAAGGTGGCCTGAACGGCATTGGGCGTCATTGGTGCATACAGCGTTGTTTGGTAAGGCACAGGAGTTTACATCAGTGTTAAATGACACTGACTTTGGTAATTATCATGTGGTGAAAGCCACGGTTCTTGGTGCTTATCAAGGTATTCCTGCCAAGTACAGAAAAGAATTCAAGCTAGGCAGACGACAGCTGGGACAGTCATATGTTGATTTCGTGAGACAGCAAACCAAAGTCATTACCAAGTGGTACCGAGCAAGTGGTGTCGCTAACTTCGACGATTTAGTGCAATCAATATTGGTGGATAACCTAATGGAGTCTGTTGGACCAGAGGTTCGAGTCTTCCTTCAAGACCACTCTTTGGCTGCTGCATTGGAGGCAGCCAGGTTGGCTGATACTTTTGAAATTAACCGCTCCTTGTCCGAGTGGTCTCATCTCTCTTTTTAACAGCCTGACATGAGCAGAGTTTGTAAAAGAACAACTCTTGAGTGGAGGATGAAGTGCCAGGATGAAAGAGAACGACGATTTCTGCCAACTAAGTCACCTGGTGAGCCACATCACTCAACTCATGGTCAACCTGGTGAGCCACATCACTCAACTCATGGTCAAGCTGGTGAGCCACGATATCAGTACTGAGAGTGGCGCCAGCCACAACGTCAGCAAGGAACTAAGGTCAAAAACAAGATAGTATGCTTCCAGTGTAATAAATCAGGCCACATCTGGCCTAACTGCTCGAATAAACCCCAACCATAATGGAAAATTTATGATGTCGCTAAGGAGACGGCCCCATACTATAGTAATTGTCCAACATCCCTTCAGGAAAATTCAAAGAAAACTGAAGTCAGAACCTTTAGGGATACTGGAGCACATTGCTCACTTATAAGAGAGGGAGTACTTCCTCTTTCTGAATATACCTCATTACAATCCTCTGTTGTTTTAGAAGCTTTTGGAGGAGCAGTGTTTTCTGTCCCTTTACATAAAATATATGTGCAGAGTAAATATTACACTGGATATTTGACTGTAGGTGTTTCTGATGGATTTAATGTGAAAGATGCTGTGGCTTGATAAAGCTCCTGGAGAGCGAAACGTTGCCACAATAATGTCACATTAGTTGCACTTGTGTCCTTTTACTTTACAAAGGATGGTTGGGAGAAGACGCCTGCTCAACACTCTACAACCCTTCTTTAAGGTTGCAAGTGGCATGTCAGTTGGCTAAGGCTGATTTAAAGGCAGCTCAAAACACGATGAAACAGAGGTATGACCAAAAACTCAAAGTTTCGCTCCTTCCATCCAGGAGACAAGGTGTTGGTACTGGAACCTATACCTGGTCACACCTTAAAAGCTAGATTTACGGGACCTATGCAAATTTTAAGTAAATTATATGGTATCTCCCCTTAACAAGACCTCAAAAACTAAAACCTACCACATTAATCAAATTAAAGCATTTTATACACCAGATAAAGTCCCAAAAATGCCTCTATCCTTTTCCTCCGTGGATGACCCTGACTCTTTGCACTCTATATCTGAGATTAATGTAAAACTTCCCAATTCAGTCCTCCTCAAGGACCCCAGTCTTTAATGGTGGGGCTAAGAATCAGTTAACAAGTTTAACTGCGCTCCTACAATTTTACCCTGATATCTTTTCGAATGTTCCGAAAAAATGTACACTAGGATATCATGATGTAGATGCTATAAACTCTAAACCTATTAAACTCTCCCCCAACAGAGCTAATCTTGAAAAAAAGGCTCTAACCCATGCTCTAACAGAAGGTAGACTTCTGTTAGAGCATGGGTTAGTGGAGGAGTCATCTAGTCCATGGGCTTCACCGTGCATCCTTGTTAAGAAAGCTGATGGAGGGTTTCGTACGTGTACAGACTACCGTAAGGTGAATGAGGTCATCATTCAAGATGCTTACTCTCTGCCATGTTTAGATGACGTTACCGACTTCGTGGGTAAGGCTACTTTTGTCTTTCAATTAGACCTCCTTAAAGGTTATTATCAGGTACCTTTGATAGATAAGGCGAAAGAAATTTCAGCCTTCGTAATTCCATGAGGTCATTATCAATATACAGTAACCCCCTTCATACAGTAACCCTCATCATTCCAGAAACTGATCCATCAGCCTATTAAAGGACTTGAAGGCACAGCAGCTTATCTAGATGACATAGTTATAGTGTCAGATACTTGGGACTAACACATGTTTAGGCTTATAACTGTTTTTGAGACCTTTCAGGGTTTCCACTTAAGTGTTAATTTATCCAAGTCATTCTTTGGGTCATGAAGAAGATAGTGGCAAGGTGGCCCCTAAATTTGCTAAACTTCTTGCCATTAAAAATTATCCAGACCTCAGGATAGGAAATCCCTCCAAAGTTTCCTAGGTATGGTAGGATTTTATTGAAGATTCTGTAAAAAATTTGCAAATATTGCAGCCCCTCTAACCTCACCAGTCACAAAGTCCCCTTTAATTGAACCTTAGAGTGTCAAGACTCTTTTAATGAAGCCAAACTCATTTTTTGTACTGCACCCATTCTCCTGTCACCTGATTTCTCCAAACCTTTCTTGTTACAGGTTGATGCCTGTGAGTCTGGGGTGGAGGCAGTACTTCTGCAACCTGGGGACGTTGGATTGCAGCCTGTGGCTTATTTCTCCTCCAAGTATCAGCTGCACTAGAGGGCCTACTCCACAACTGAAAAAGAAGTATATGTAGGCCAGACCTCTCAGGTGGTCACAGTCTATAGTGACCACAATCCTCTGGTCTACATTCAACACATGATGAACCACAACACAAGACTCATGAGATGGAGTCTCCGTCTGCAGCCTTATAACATAAAAATCTGTCACATCATCGGCAATGAAAATACACTGGCTGACTCTTTGTCCCATATTTAATTTATTAGGTTAGGATGTGTTAGGGACTTTGGGTAAAAAACACTAGCCCTTTTTTTCCCCCTTTTGTATATAATGAATATTTAATGACGTGGGTTTTTTTTTTAGTGAGGGGATATTCTGCTACTGTCCGCAGGTATCTTGGACCTATGTTAGCCCTACTGTCTGCTGACTCGCTCTAAGTTTAGAGTTTGGCTTTATGTCACGAGAAAAGCTGAGCTCTATCTAATGAGTTGGATGTTTGAGAGGAAAAACCAGTTCCATTTGCTGTACATAGTGTATATAGTGTACGTACTTCTGTTTATACTTGGTGAAGGATAATATAATTCAGAGTTTTCTGCTGTGTTTATTTTGCTTCGAGCTCCCTTTTTACACCCTGGATACAGGCCATGATTACCTGGGTCGTAATATAGCACAAGCTAGTCTGGTCCAACTCACACCCACCTGCAGTCCACTCTTGTATTTATCTAACCAATTTTTAAAGCTGCGCAACATTTTAGCCTCAATAACTGTACTGGAGAGTTTGTTCCACTCATCCACAACTCTATTACCAAATCAGTGCTTTCCTATATCCTTCCTGAATCTGAATTTTTTCAACTTGAAACCATTGCTGTGAGTCCTGTCTTGGCTGGAAACTTTCAGCACGCTATTTGCATCTTCTTTATTCCTGTTTTCCATTTATACACCTCAATAATATCTCCCCTAATTCTACACCTTTCTAGAGAGTGCAGATTCAGGGCCCTCAGTCTATCCTCATAGGGAAGATTTCTGATACATGGGATCAATTTTGTCATCCTCCTTTGTACGTTTTCCTGAGCATTTATATCCATTTTGTAATACGGTGACCAGAACTGAGCAGCATAGTCTAAATGAGGCCTAACCAAGGATATATAGAGTTGAAGAACAACCTGAGGACTCCTATTATTTATGCTTCTTCATATAAAGCCAAGGATTCTGTCCACTTTATTGCGAACACTAATGCACTGTTGTCTTGGTTTAAGATTACTGCTAACTAGAACTCCCAAATCTTTTTCACAATCGGTAATATTAAGATCTACATTATTTAGTTCATTTGTGGCATGGTTATTTTCCTGTCCAATGTTTAGAACTTTGCATTTGTCTATATTAAACTGCATCTGCCACTTCTCCGACCACTTCATCGGTCTATTCAAATCTTGCTGGAGAGCTCTAATGTCCTCGTCAGAACGAATTCGACGGCCTATTTTGGTGTCATCGGCAAACTTGCTGATGTCGCTATTTATTCCTTCTATATCATTTATGTAGATCGTGAACAACAACGGGCCCAACACTGACCCCTGTGGAGCACCGCTTGTGACGTGCCCCCATTCTGATTTCTCCCGATCTATGCAAACTCTCTGCTGTCAATTTGTCAATCATGCCTCTATCCAGGAAAACATTCTCTTCCTATTCTGTGTGCCCTAATTTCCCTCAATAGTCTCTGATGTCTGACTGTATCAAAAGCCTTACTGAAGTCCATATACACAATATCATATTCATTACCATGGTCTACTTCCTCAAATACATTAGTGAAAAAAAATAATAAATTCATAAGGCATGAATGCCCTTTTGTAAAACCATGGTGAGTTTCTTTGATCTATTTATGCTTTTCAAGATGGCTATGAATTGCTTCGGCAATTATTGATTCCATAAATTTTCCAACTATGGAGGTTAAGCTTATTGGTCTATAGTTCGAAGCTAAGGACCTGTCACCTGCTTTGAAAATAGGTATCACACTTGCCATTTTCCACTTATCTGGCACCATGCCAGTTTGTAGTGATATGTTGAAAAGATTAGCCAAAGGTTCGCTAAGTTCCTCTTTACATTACTTTAGAACCCTTGTGTGCACTTCATCAGGGTCTGGAGATTTGTTAGGTTTTAATTTATCTGTTTGTCTAAGGACCATGTTACTTGTGACCCTAATCGTGCACAGTTTATTATCATCCTGTTCTACATAATTTATTATTTCTGGAATATCCCTAGTATCTTCCTGCATAAAAACTGAGAGGAAATAAGTGTTAAAAATTCTACACATTTCCTTATCACTGTCGGTGAGCTGACCCTAGTGACTTGAGTGGGCCTATCTTGTCCCTAATCTTACTTCTGTATACCTGAAAGAATTCTTTTGGGGTAGTCTTCGATTCTCTTGCAACTTTAACCTCATAATCTCTTTTTGCTTTTCTTATTCCCTTTCTTTATTTCTTTCTTGAAATGTATATATTGATATTTTAACTGCCACTCTCCTCTTTTGATTCGCCCATATATGCCTTTCTTTTGACCAATGAGATGTTTCAATCTATTGTTCATCCATTTAGGATTCTTTTTGCTCGATCTGATATCCTTATTTGGAATATAAGTTGTCTGAGCAGCTAGAACTATGCTCTGGAAAATGTCATATAGCATCCAACATCACCTACCTGACCCATAGTCAGGTCATTCCAATTCAGCCCACCCAAGTAATTTCTCAGTCCTATGAAATCATCCAAGTGGAAGTCAGGGACAGAGACTTGATTACCATTATTAGGGTAATTCCATGATTTATTAAAACTGACTGATTTGTAATCACTTTCCCCAAGCTCATCATTAACCTCAAGACTATTAATTAGCATGAACCAAGTCAAGCAGGTTATTTCCTCTAGATGGTTCTGTCACAAACTGTTTTAAAAGACAATCCTGAATCGTATCAAGAAAGTCACTTGACTCTAAATTTCCTGTCAAATTGCTCCAGTCAATTTGACTAAAGTTAAAATCTCCCATTAGCGCAACATTTTCGTATGTAGATGATTTACAAATTTCGTCCCATACAAGTATACTGTACTCCCTATCAAGGTTTGGGGGCCTGTAAACCACACCCAAGATTAGCTTTTCACAGCCAGGTCAGCTCAGGTCAGGTCAGGTCAGAGGAGCACTGCGCCCTGTGTAACACGAGTACCGAGCACACACACACACACACACACACACACACACACACACACACACACACACCAGGAGCTAGGACCAGGAGCTAGGAATCGACCCCTGCAACCTCAACTGAGTACACACACACACACACACACACACACACACACACACACACACCACCACCACCACTTGACACAAACATGTACCCCCCCTCCCCTAACCACCTCTCCCCCTTCCCTAACCACCTACCCCTCCTCCAAACCACCTAACCCCTCCCCAAACCATCTAACCCCCCAACTACCTCCCTCCCTCCAATAACCATCCTCCCCCTCCCCCATAACCATCCATCCCCTCTCTCTCAAACACGTACTCCCCCCTCCCCTAACCACTTCTCCCCCTTCCCTAACCACCTAACCCTAGCCACCTACCCCTCCCCCAAACCATCTAACCCCCTCCCCCAACTATCTCTGCCCATCTAATAACCATCCTCCCCCTCCCCCATAACCATCCATCCCCTCTCCTCCTAACCATCTATTCCCCTCCCCCTAACCACCCGTCCCCCCTTCTGTGGAGCAACGGGGGAACCTAGAACCAGGATGAAGACAAGGGGCTCCAAGGACGAATCTGGGAGGGAGGAATGGGAGGCAGAGCTCAAAAAAAGGGAGGAAGACTGGGGAAGGGGACTACATGAGCTGGAAAGGAAGATGGAAGAGAGGTTAGCAGCAGAATGCAGAAGATGGAAGCAACAGGCCACAGCAGCAGAAATCAAGATAGAGAGATTAGAAGAGGAGCTGAGACATCTGAAACAGCATAGAGACAAAGATATTACAGAAGTAGCATTGGCAATGGCTACATCAGACACAGACAACAGGTCTGAAGGGAGCATGGAAACTAAACTGTATGCAGAGGTCCTGTCAAACCCACATGGGGCCAAAACAAAGACAGGGAGCACACTAGGACAGAATGAGAGGTTGGAAGACATTGAAGGAACTAGGACATGTGCAGGGACCATACCAGATACCTGTGGGGGTCAGGAACAGGTGAGCAGGAAGGACAAACCAAGAAGCATAGGGACCATAACTAGGGAAGGGACTGAAGGAAGGACACTCCATGGGAAGAAACTAAAACACATCAGAGGATGCAATGGGAGTCACAGTAGGAGGTGGAAAGGGAGAGATCCGTGTTTGTCTATGAGCTAGATGAAGCTAAAGGGGAAACTTATGATGAAAGAAAGCAGGAGGGGAAAAAAGCGATTGAAGACATCATGAAGGTGATAGGCGAGGGGGACATGACCCAGGTGGCAAATTTTCGGAGAATCGGGTAGTTCACAAAGAAAAGGAATCGGCCTCTCAAAGTAATTTTCAAGACAGAATCAACCCGAACCATGATCCTGCAGGAGAAAGCATGGCTGAGAGGTATCACAGTGGGCGCCTGTGACGAGCGGGGTCCCACAGCGGTCAGTTCTAGGACCAGTGCTATTTTTGATATATGTGAACGACATGATGGAAGGAATAGACTCTGAAGTGTCCCTGTTCGCAGATGATGTGAAGTTGATGAGAAGAATTAAATCGGATGAGGATGAGGCAGGACTGGAAAGAGACCTAGACAGGCTGGACATGTGGTCCAGTAACTGGCTTCTCGAATTCAATCCAGCCAAATGCAAAGTCATGAAGATTGGGGAGGGGCAAAGAAGACCATAAACAGAGTATAGGCTAGGTGGACAAAGACTACAGACCTCACTCAGGGAGAAAGACCTTGGGGTGACCATAACACCGAGCACATCACCGGAGGCACACATCAACCAAATAACTGCTGCAGCATACGGGCGCCTGGCAAACCTGAGAATAGCGTTCCGATATCTTAATACGGAATCGTTCAAGTCACTGTACACTGTGTATGTTAGGCCCATACTGGAGTATGCAGCACCAGTCTGGAACCCACACCTGGTCAAGCACGTCAAGAAGTTAGAGAAAGTACAAAGGTTTGCAACTAGGCTAGTCCCAGAGCTCAGGGGAATGTCGTACGAGGAAAGGTAAAGGGGAATCGGATTGACGACACTGGAGGACAGAAGGGTCAGGGGAAACATGATAACGACATACAAGATACTGCGGGGAATAGACAAGGTGGACAGAGATAGGATGTTCCAGAGAGGGGACACAGGGACAAGGGGTCACAACTGGAAGCTGAAGACTCAGACGAGTCACAGGGACGTTAGGAAGTATTTCTTCAGTCATAGAGTTGTCAGGAAGTGGAATAGCCTAGCAAGTGAAGTAGTGGAGGCAGGAACCATACATAGTTTTAAGAAGGGGTATGATATAGCTCAGGAAGCAGAGAGAGAGATGACCTAGTAGCGATCAGTGAAGAGGCGGGGCCAGGAGCTGAGTCTCGACCCCTGCAACCACAATTAGGTGAGTACAATTAGGTGAGTACACAGACCCCCACACACAGACCCCCCCCACATACAGACCCTCACACACAAGTGAGTACACATATAGACTCATACACACACACGCACACCCATACATCAGTGCAAAATTAGTGCAAGAGCTGGAGGACCAGGCAGGTATAACAGGGGAGGCACTGCAATGGATCAGAGAATACCTGACAGGAAAGCAACAGCGAGTCATGGTACGTGACGAGGTGTCGGAGTGGGCGCCTGTGACGAGCGGGGTTCCACAGGGGTCAGTTCTAGGATCGTTGCTGTTTCTGGTATATGTGAACGACATAACAGAAGGAATAAACTCAGAAGAGTCCCTATTTGCAGAAGATGTGAAGTTAATGAGGAGAATTCAGTCGGAGGAAAACCAGGCAAGACTACAAAGGGATCTGGAGAGGCTATAGGCATGGTCTAGCAACCGGATTCTCAAATTCATCCCCACCAAGTGCAAAGTCATGAAGATCAGGAAAGGTCAAAGAAGACCTCAGACAGAATACAGCCTAGGGGTCAAAGACTACAAAAGTCACTTAAGGAAACCTGATCTTGGGGTGAGTATAATATCGAATATATCTCCTGAGACACACATCAACCAAATAAGTGCTGCAGCATATGGGCGACTAGCAAACTTAAGAATAGCTTTCCGACATCTCAGCAAGGAGTCGTTCAGGCCTCTGTACTCTGTATTCTGTACTCTGTACTCTGTACTCTGTACAGGTATGGAAAACTTGAGGAAATTAAAACTGTATCAGGGTATACAACAAATCCTAAACGTACAATAGAGCGAAAAAGTAATGTGAAGAACCTGGGAGTGATAATGTCAGAGGATCTCACCTTCAAAGACCAAGTCGATGATGATAATCTTCAAATTGCTTGTTCTCTCTAGGCTGGAAAACTGCTGTTCACCAAATTCCTCCTTCAAGCCAGGCGAATTTGCCGACCTGGAGAGTGAACAAAGAACTTTCTCGGCACACATAAGTAAGATAAAGCACCTAAATTACTGAGAACGATTAAGTCCCTTGATTTGCATTCTCTGGAATGCAGGCGAGAGAGATAAATGATAATATACACTTAGAAAATCCTAGAGGGATTAGTACCAAACTAGCACACGAAAATCACTCCCTATGAAACAAAAGACTTGGCAGGAGATGCAACATTCCCCCGATGCAAAGCAGGGGCGCCACGAGTACAATGAGAGACAGCACAAGAAGTGTCAGGGGCCCAAGACTGTTCACCTGACTCCCAGCATACAGGAGGGGGATTACCAATAGACCCCTGGCTGTCTTCAACAAGGTACTGTACAGGCACCTAAAGTCAGTACCTGACCAGCCGGGCTGTAATTCGTACGTTAGTTTGCGTGCGGCCAGCAGCAACAGCCTGGTTGATCAGACCCTGATCAGACCCTCTCCCTCCCCTCTCCCTCTCTTCCTACTTCCCTCCATCCACCAAACACACACACACACACACACACACACACACACACACACACACACACAAACATACACACACACACACACACACACACACACACACACACACACACACACACACACACACACACACATACACACACACACACACACACACACACACACACACACACACACACGCAGGAAGCACACATAGTTTGAAGACGAGGTATGATAAAGCTCATAGAGCAGGGAGAGGGAGGACCCAGTAGCGGTCAGTGAAGAGACGGCCAGGAGCCGAGTCTCGACCCCTGCAACCACAATTAGGTGAGTAAAATTAGATGAGTACACACACATAATGATGATGGAAGTGGTACACATTTGGGATACTACCCGAGAGAAAGGAGAGGTTGAACCAGCAAGACTGTACCTCGTATTCACATTGTGTAGTTCAGACATCGAGGACATCACATGAAAGGCCCCTTTGAGCTAGTGATCACGTGGTTCTGAGCTTCGAATACATAGTTGAGCTACAAGTGGAGAAGGAAGCAGGAGTAGGATGAGAGAGGCCAAACTACAAAAGAGCGGACTATACAGGCATGAGGAATTTCCTGCAAGAGGTTCATAAGAACATAAGAACATCAGAAAGAAGGAACATTGCAACAGGCCTACTGACCCATGCGGAGCAGGTCCAAGTCCCCCCCCCCCGGATTAGACCAATGACCCACCCAGTCTGGCCACCTCTACTCAAGGAAGGAGCACGGCACCAGACCCAGCAGCACAAGCTAGTCAGGTCCAACTCACACCCACCCACACCCACTCATGTATTTATCTAACCTATTTTTAAAACTACACAACGTTTTAGCCTCAATAACTGTACTCGGGAATTTGTTCCACTCATCCACAACTCTATTACCAAACCAGTGCTTTCCTATATCCTTCCTGAATCTGAATTTTTCCAACTTGAAACCATTGCTGCGAGTCCTGTCTTGGCTGGAAATTTTCAGCACGCTATTTACATCCCCTTTATTTTATTCTGTTTTCCATTTATACACCCTCGATCATATCCCCCTAATTCTACGCCTTTCGAGAGAGTGCAGATTCAGGGCTCTCAGTCTATCCTCACAGGGAAGATTTCTGATACATGGTATCAAATTTGTCATCCTCCTCTCCACGTTTTCCAGAGCATTTACATCCACTCTGCAATACGGTGACCAGAACTGAGCAGCATAGTCTAATGAGGCTAACCAAGGATATATAGAATTGAAGAACAACCTGAGGACTTCTATTAAATTTATACTTCTAGATATGAAGCTAAGAATTCTGTTAGCTTTTATTGCGAACACTAATGCAGTGTTGTCTTGGTTTTAGATTACTGCTAACCAAACTCCTAAATCCTTTTCGCAATCAGTAGTATTAAATCTACAAATTTTTTAGTTTATATGTGGCATGGTTATTTACCTGTCCAACATTTAGAACTTTGCATTTTTCAATATTAAACTGCAAACTGCCACTTTACGACCATTGCATTAGTCTAAATTCAAATCATCCTGGAGTGCTCTAGTGTCCTCATTAGAATGAACTGGACGGCCTATTTTGGGTTTCATCAGCAAATTAGCTTATGTCGCTATTTATTCCCTCATCTATGTCGTTTATGTAAATTGTGAACAACAATGGGCCCAACACTGACCCTGAGGAACACCGCTTGTGACGTGCCCCATTCTGATTTCTCCCCATTTATGCAAACTCTCTGCTGTCTATTTGTCAGCCATGCCTCTACCAAGGAAAAAATTTTCTCCTCCTATTCCGTGTGCCTTAAGTTTTCCTCAAAGCCTCTGATGGGGAAAACTCTATCGAAAGCCTTACTGAAGTCCTTATACACAATATCATATTCATTACCATGATCTACCTCCTCAAAAGCCTTGGTGAAAAAAGTTAGTAAATTCGTAAGACAGGAACGCCCCTTTGTAAAACCGTGTTGAGATTCATTAATCAATCTGTGCCTGTCAAGATGGCTACGAATTGCTTCAGCAATTATTGATTCCATAAATTTTCCCACTATGAAGGTAAGGCTTATTGGTCTATAGTTCGAAGCCAAGAACATGTCACCTGCCTTGTAAATAGGTATTACATTTGCCATTTTCCACTTATCAGGCACTATACCAGTTTGTAGTGATATGCTAAAAAGATTAGCCAAAGGTATGCTAAGTTCCTCTTTACATTCCTTTAACACCTTTGCAAACAGTTCATCAGGACCTGGGGATTTGTTAGGTTTTAGTTTGTCTTTTTTTTCTGAAGACCATGTCACTAGTTACCACAATCGTACATAGTTTACCATCCTGTTCTACATAATCTATTATTTCAGGAATATCGCTAGTATTTTCCTGAGTGAAAACGGAGAGGAAGTAGGTATTTAGAATTTTACACATATCCTTATCACTGTCAGTGATCTGACCAGAGTTACTCTTAAGAGGGCCAATCTTGTCCCTAATCTTACTTCTGTATACCTGAAAAAACCCTTTTGGGTTAGTCTTTGAATCCCTTGCGACCTTAGCCTCACCCTCACCGTTGCCCTCTACTATCCCTTTTTGCTTTTCTTATTCCTTTCTTTATTTCTCTCTTTAATTGAATATATTGATTTCTTAAGTGCCAATCCCCTCTTTTGATACGCTTATATATGCCTCTCTTTTGACCAATGAGATGTTTTAATCTATTGTTCATCCATTTGGGATCATTTTGGTTAGTTCTAATTTCCCTACTCGGAACAAAAGTTGTCTGGGCAGCTAGAACTATGCTCTGAAAAACGTCATATTGGCAACCAAGATCACCTACCTGACCCATAGTCAGGACATCCCAATTTAGCCCACCCAGGTAATTTTTCAGTCCCATGAAGTCGGCCAAGCGAAAATCTGGGACAAAGATTTGGTTGCAGTTATCTGGATAATTCCATGAGTAGTGTACTTTTCTTCTGGGGGCTGTATCCGGTTTAGGGCCTTTTCACTGGGCGCTGTATCCGGTTTAGGCCTTCTACAGGGCGGTGTATCCAGTCTAGGACCAGCAGCTGGAGGGTCACATTTTCACAACTAGGTGTTACTCCGGTTTTGACCATGACCTCGCCCTCGAGACTACCTCAAACCCCTTGATCCCCCAAACCCCCAATAACCCCCGCCCACAACCCCCCCCTTTCGCGACCCCCCCCTTCGCGACCCCGCCGTCGCGCCGCGCCGCCGCCCCGCCCCCGCCCCCCTGCGCCCTTTGCGACCCCCGCCCCCGCCCCCCCC
>NC_069492.1:4439031-4454642 GCF_026875155.1 Cherax quadricarinatus | reverse complement strand
GTTCCCAGTAATATTTAAATTTCCCGTGTTGATCTGTGGGTGGTGTGTAACTTTGCTTTGTTTTTTGCTGTGAACAAGCTTCCCTGCATAATGTCAGCTTCATGAATACTTTCTCTCTTGAGTAATTCGGTTACCTTTCAACTGTGTTAACAAGATCAGCCTGTTACATCAAATGTTCCTTGCCATCGCATCTAGTGGGTCTGGCGCCTAGTTGAAATTGTAATAGTAACAATTTGCAATCATTATACTTCTAGTTATACATTGTGAAAATTTGTTTTAGACTGTTTGATCAACGGGATTGTAGTGTTTAACTTCTGATACACCAAATTTTAATGACTGCAGACACGCACTGACACATAATAAACACATTAAAACGCTGGTAACTCCAGGATGGGCCTAGTGTGTGGCCTTTGAGAAGTTCAGTGTGTTTATTACGACCAGCGGTGTGTACCACTCTCACCTATATTTACATCAACAAAAGTGTATTCTAAGTGATAAAGTGTACACTTGGTGTACTTGGTAACACTTGTCATACATAGTAACGCGTGTGTAAGTGAGATTGTTTAGGTACTGGTTCATCTATCTACAGCTGCACACTTATGCTTGCATACATGTATAACATAGTAACGTGGTGAGTTACCCAGGGATGGACCAAGGAAGTCGACCAGAGTGATTTATCTCATTGTCATTGTAACATTACCTAGTTTTTTTTTTTTTTTTTTTTTTTTTTAATAATACTGTTTACAATCTATGGTTGGGGTAAGAGGTTGTCTTCAGCATTCATTGTGATGTCTGCTATATTATTATTTCAGTGAGGTACATTAGGTGGCAGTAGCCTGAACTAACTCAAGTGGAAGTTATCATTGAATTTGAACCTCATGTTTAATGTGATGTATGTCAGAATTCTAATTTTATGCTCAATATTACCTACTTTGTCTCTCTCTCTCTCTCTTTCTCTCTCTCTCTCTCTCTCTCTCTCTTCTCTCTCTCTCTCTCTCTCTCTCTCTCTCTCTCTCTCTCTCTCTCTCTTTTCATCTTTGTAATTTGTGATAAGGTGTAAGACCTCGCCTGTTTACCTGGAGTTTACCTGGAGGGAGTTCCGGGGGTCGGCGCCCCCACGGCCCGGTCTGTGACCAGGCCTCCTGTACCATCCATTATATCATTATATGTACCATATTATTACCACACATACAAGAGGTCTCTGAGTGTGTTTTTGGTGGGGTGTGTGTCGTATTGAGTGGTGGTGGTCTGGGTTGAGTATGGTTGGAGGTGTTCATTGAACTTGAGCACTTGTGTCTTGTGATCTATTTTGGACTTCTGACTTTGTAGTGAATATTTGCTTTTTGCATAAGCATAAGGAAAGATAAGCGAGGAATTCTTGTGTTGTGAGGCTTACACCAGATATCATCACGGGCAAACATGGGCAACTTGTCATAGAGGAACCGATTTCTGCGGTGATGGAAAAATGAAGATAGCTTCCTGACCTTTAAAAGTAAAGTAAACAAAAAGAGAATAAGTGAAGAAAGGCTAGAGCGTCGACGTAGTAGACTCACTCGAACTCGTACACAATGTGATACTAAACGTCCTTGGTGCACAGAGTGCATGCATGCAAGTACTTTCTTTCCAAAGGCAAGAATGTGATTAAAGGCTGAACATTCCCTGACAACACCTCGCTCGTTCTGCCTGCTAATGTGTGCATGGTCTAATGGAAGCTCTGTTAAACAAGCATCTAACTCAGGATCCAATTAGGAAAAACACACACAACTTTGTTTGTGTGAACAGAATATAAAGAGCTGATTAATGATCTACTTAGTACACCATAGGGGATTATAAGCTGCTCCGACTCCTCCATCAGACACTCACCACTCTTACAAAAATGGTGTCAGTATCATAATCCTCAACCCCACCAAAATCTATTCCGCGGGCGCTCCCCTCCCCTTCTCATCCATCGGTACCATCCATCTGACTCTAAGTTGAGCCATATCATAGCTAAAAGACTTAAAGGAAATATTCCCCCAAATTATTGCCAGTTGGGTAGGTTCCTGTGCCCCTTCCCCCGGAATGTCTGGGTTGCATGTTTACGTTTCTAAAACTTCGAGGGTACCTACCCCCTAAAAGTTACGGTGGTTACAAATGCCAGCACTATGTCCATGTTGCAGTAGTTTAGTTTAATATGTTTATTATGCACCCCATACCAATCCTAGTGGGCGGTAGTCAAAAAGATTACAGAGGTACATAATTGGTCAGGAGACTGGACTCAAAGTTTTTGATAGCTGAGCAAGTTACAGAGGTAATGAACTCACAATTACAATGGGTAATGAACTCACAATTTACAAAGGTAATGAACTCACAATTTACAAAGGTATGATACTCCAGGTAAGTCTGGTCATAATCATGACAATTACAAAGGTATTTCCAGATTACAGAGGTACGTAATGGGTCCGGGGACTGGGCCCCAAAGTTTTGATAGGCTGAACTAGGTACAAAGGTAAAGAGCTTCACCAAGTTACAATGTGTGTTAATGAATTCTGTAGGAATGGTTACTTACGTTTATACTTTGCTACAAATCATGAAAAAATTATAGAGTAATGAGCAATTCACACTTCCACAGACCCGGTCACAACTGTAATGAAGTTAATGGTGCAAATATGATTGTGAGTCACACACACCACACACACACACACACACACACACAACTCACACCACACACAACACTCACACACACCACACACACCACACACACACACACACACACACACACACACACACTTTAGTTTAAATATCTATTATGCACCCCCTACGCATCATCCTGTGGGTCGGTAGTCAAAGATACTAAGGTAACATAATGGGTCCAGTGATGGACCCCCAAAGTTTGATAGAGCTGAACTAGTTTTACAAATGGTAATGAACTCCATGGTAGATTCTGGTCACTATCATGGCAAGTTAGCAGAGGTTATGCAATCAGCTCTTACTCCTATCTATGGTTCAGAACTAACAATATTACAGGTAATGATACCACTGATACGTCCACACCCACGGTCACAATTGTAATGATTTTATAAATACAAATATTAATTGGGATCTTACACCCACACTAGTGCGCAGCGCGCACATACACACACGAGGCGCACGCCGGACACGTGCACACGAGCGTACCAAATATATGCATACAAACAAGGGACGCACACAGCACACACACACACCCCCAACACACAACACCACACCCACACACACACACCCTCACACACTCCCACACACACCCTTCACACTCACACCCACACACACTACACCCACACACACACCACACACACCCCCACACACGCACACACACCACCCACACGCGCACCACCACAACACCCACACAGACGCACACAGACACACACACACACGCACACACACACACACGCTCCCTCACACCACCACCGCACACACACCCTCACACACACCCACACACACGCACGTTCCCACACACACAAACACACACACACACACACACACACACCACACACAGACACCCTCCACACACACCCAACACACACACCACACACACACACACACACACTCACACACCACAACACACAAACACACACACATCACACATGACAACTGTGGTAATGCTTTATTTACAGCTAGCAAAGTCAGGTATTTCTCCAGATTGGTCTGCATATACCACTGTGGATAAAAATACTTAGCCATTTCTTGAACACTTATGAGTGAGTGTTTCTAAATTCATTAATGATCACACTCCAGTAATAATGACGCAGGTTGTGACAATCGTCATCTGGCAAAGTTTACATTTCGTTTGGTCTACATATGGTGGGTGGAGATTTTACCTGCCAATGATGACTTGTAACCAGCCGGAGGCAGGGCAGTTAGTGAATCCAGGTAGTCTACTCTATCTTGTTGGATGACCACCATAGCATGTGCTCCTCCGCATGTGGCAAATGATGATAGATGGTACTGACTTGTGTGTCAATTCTCCCTATGTCTTAAATCAATAAAGTTCATTTGAAGTTTTCTTTTTTTTTTCGGGTATTATTGTTTCAAATGCTAAATGTCATCCCAAGAGATTGTAATCTCACCCCTTCTTTGAAAGCATACAGCTAGCCAACGTTTATCACTTCTATCATTGCATTTGATAGACCAATGTGAGATGCGATCCACAGCATGTGCACTCTGACTCCACTGTCCACAATCTTACCATATCTATGTAAGGCTTCTGACCAAAGATGCCACTATTTATACTTATTGAGTTGAGAGCAATTTATGGATGACAGAGAATCAGTTAAAATTAAAGTGCTTAACCTTAGATTACATGGGGATCACATTTGAGTGCAAGGAGTATGGCAAACAGTTCTGTTTGAGGGTAGTAGGCCCCAGTTATTGATGCGTTGCTCCAATTTCTTTATGAGAGCCATTCACTCTCGTGTGACTTCAGCAGCACTACCAGCTGACCAGTGGATCTGGTGAACAGAACATCGACGTAAAATAATTTGTGAAAGATTGGTTCTGTGTGACTAAGTTATCAATACAGCTTAATGGCATCATCGTTTGGGAGCTTCAAGACGAAGCTTTGGGTTGTGATTTAAGAAGAGTTTTGGGGGGGGGGTAAATGGAGGAATGGTAGTTTGGAATGGGGTAATATCCCATGGAGAGGAAATGTCTCTGTTGTCCAACTGATATTGATCATGTATAGCTGGTTCACATGCGGAGGTCGGTTCCCAGCTTGTTTTCGATTCCCATCTGGAAGGATGTTCACCAGTGCTGAGGAAAGTTGGAGGGCTTTGTGCAGGGGTTTGAATGGGGCTAGCCTAAGCATATTGACCCCAATAAGGATATTTCTTTCAGTAACACTGATTCTAAGCTTGGAATATTAAGTTCTTTCCCCCCATATTTAAATGTTTGGCAGCAGTACTGAGGGCATCCCATAGGATGATCCTCATTGCTTCGTTTTGCAGTTTTTCCAGCCCCTCAACTTCCAGTCAGACACGACGTGCAAGTAGTGGCGCTGCATAATCAACCTATGAATTCTATATAAGCAGATACATCATTTTCACAATTTTAACATGAGTCACATTCCTGGGAATGAAACCTGCCACACTCTAAGTGCTCTCAGCCTTTCTTTGTATTGGCGACAAAGTCTCGTTACTACAGGTCCAAGTAGGGCGAACCTCAAAGCAGATACCTGTATCTGCTTACATATTCTAAGAAGAGACCCATCATGCAACTGAGATCTGGACGAACTGGCCTCTCTGCGAGGAGGGACGCCTGTTGAGATATCTTTGTTTTATCCTGAGATTATTAACCCCAGGTCCTGAACGAGGCTAAAAACATGATTAAAAGATGTTTTGTGGGTATTGGAGAATCCTGTAATGTGAATCATTATGTCAACGCATAAAACTAACCATATAATGATGGGGCTGGCTAGGCATGGCATTATGTAAGGCATTAAATCAAAATGTTGATAAGGGGGTGGGACTAAGCACACCTACCTGTGGGGTTCCTAATTACAAAATCTTTAGTTACACTTCTATGTCCCTGGAACAACACAGACGACCTTTCTGTTTGGGACAGGTAACCTTTAATCCAGCGGTTAGAAGCCAAGAAGCCCCATCTCCTCCAACAATCATTTCTGGCGCAAGTTCAAATGGATTACATGTCTGTTGGTCTACATCAAAAGCGGGATTTAAGGTCAAGGAACGTAGTGTATGAGCTGGTCAGTGTGCAGAGTGAAGAAAGGTGGTAATGCAATGAGCACCGCCTTCCTTGTCATGAAGCCTTGCAACGCGGTGGGTGTCAAGAATTCCTTATTCTGTGACCATAAGACGATTAGAAACATCACCTTAGCAAATGTTTTTCTACAAGCAGTCTAAGTAAGGGATATTGGCGTCGAAATGAGTTTTGTTGATCGGGCTTTGGAATGGGGAATCTAATGAGCTATTGGTCCATGATTTTGGGGATAGCTCCCAGTGACATAACTCATGTTATATAATTCAAAGTAAAGGATTACCTGGTACTCGACACAGCATCTGGTATGTTTTTATTGTAAAGTAATACCTCTTCCTCACCAGGCGAAAAATTTAAAAAGACCTTTCAAATTTTTAAAAAAAAATTAAAATTTTGGGCAAAATTTTTTTGGGAGGGGTTTTTAATAAAAAAATTTTGGGCCCTTTTTGGGGGAGCCCCCCTTTAAAAAACCCATTTTATTAAATTCAAGGGGTTTACCTGGTACCCCAAAAAAACCTGAGAGAAGAATATCCCCCAGGGCCCTGGATTTCCCTTTTTATCTGTAACAAAAAAGAATTTGAAAAATTGTTTGGGTTAAAGAAAAAATCTTTGAAATTTGCCCTAAACCCCACCTTTAAAGCTGCTTAATTGTAAGAATTTTAAAAGTGGGGGTTTGGCCCTAAGACCGGGGTTTTAATAAATTTTCTCCCCCCCCCCCGGGGGCCCCCGGGGCCGGGTCCTGGGGGAAACCCCTTTAAACCAGGGGCCTCTCCCAAACCAAGGAGAAAACCCCCTGTGGAACTAAACATTTTTGGCCCAGATTTTTAAAGCTGCCGGGGGGGGTTTTTTTAACCCCTTTGTGTGGGGGACTTAAACACCTGGGGGTGAAAAATTTTTATTTCTAAAACGATTAAGGCCCCCCCCTTTTTTGGGGGGTTTCCAGGCCAATTTTGTTTGAAAATGTTTTTTGGGGGAAGGGGGAAAAACCCTTTGTTTTTCCGGGGGATTAAAGACCCCCCCCTCCCCTTAAAAAGGTAAGAAACCCGGCCTCCCAGAATTGGGGTTTTTTTATCCCCCCAGCGGCCGTGAAAAAGTCTTTTTATTTTTAGGGGGGGGTTTCCACCGTTAAACAAAAAAAAAAAAAAAAAAAACCCCCCCAAACCACCCCCCCTCAACCATTTCATTTTTCACGAGGAATCAAAAATTTCCTTGGGGGAAAACCTCCAATTTCCCCGTCTTTACGGGGCCCTTTTTTGTGGCCAAATTTTTTTTGACCGTGAAGTTTTTTCCCCTTTTTTTTTAACCCGGAATTTAAAACCTCGTTGAAAGTTTTCCAGCCCACGGTTTGTTTCCCCCTAGCCTTTATGGAAGGACACGCATAGTTTGGGGGCCCACTCAAAAAAACAGGGCTTCAACCCCTTTTAATTTGGTATGGGAAAAAAAAGGGGGAAACGGGGTTCGGACCAGTCAGTCGCAGTGGGCCCTTTTTAAAAAACTGGTTATTTAAACAAGGGGATCTACGGGAAATTTTACCAGTAATATGGGGAATTAAAAAATAAAGGGTTTAAAAAAAAGGTGCTGCGGCAGCTCCTACATACAACGGCCCGACCTAAACCCCTTGTTTATAATCCTGTATCTACTTTTCTATTTTTTTTTCCGTCTCCACCACAAAAAAAAAAAGCTATATTTCACAATTGACTGGTGAAAATTTTGGAGGAAGGACGCTTTTTTGTAGTATAATTTCTTCTCGTTGGTAATTGCGACCGCTGGTAACTACAGTTTTTTTGGGAAATTAACGAACGTCTGGATTTCAAGAAAAGAAATAATGAAATCACTCCACCCACTAAGTACCACTTTTTTCTGGTTATTGCTACTACAACCTGTATTCGCTATTTATGGTATCACAGTTTTTATGCAGTACACTACGCCAGGAAGATTTTTAAAACAGTGACATTGTAAGTTCCTGGCGACTTCTGGACCTGCCTCTATAGGGCATCACTTCATTTACAAATTCCCGTTTCAAATGACACTTAGCCTTTATCATCAATATATAGGGAGCCCTGTAGTATACCTAACACTAGTAAACCAAAGTTTTTTCAGGGGACTTTCTTTCCCCTGACACGAAAAGCTCAAATTATTATTTTTTTCACACGGGACACAGGCCTATGTTTTCCCCCTGGGAGAAACTCTGCTAGGTAGTGCACACTAATTTTCCTTTTTTTGACTCATATATATTTTTCCGCCCAAGATTGGTTCCAGGCGCTAGAGGGATGTATCGTATGGTTGATGACACAAATTAAAGTTCTAGCACGAAGGCGACGTGAAAAACGAGAAAAACCCGGGGCACAACGTGTGTGGTGTCCAGACATGGAATGAGAATAGACTAAGAGCCTTGAATCTGTACTTTAGAAAAAAGAAATTAGGGGGGATATGATTGGGGATAAATGGAAGACAGGAAAAAATAAAGGGGGTGTAAAAGTGGCTGAAAAAACTACCTAGACAGGGCTCGCACAATGGTTTTTAATTTGAAAAAATTTAGATTTAGGAAGGATATGGAAAGTATGCTTGGTAAAGAGTTGTGGATGAGTGGGAAAAAACCCCAAGACTCTAGAGGCCAAACGTTGTGTAGCTTTAAAAAAAGGGTTTGGTAAATCATGAGTGGGGTGGGTGGTGGAGTTGGGGCCCGATTTGCTTGGTACCAGGACGGTTTTTCCGGTTCCTCCTTTTAAATCAGGGTGACCCGACCTGACTAGGTTGGGGGCATTGGGGTTAAGCCGGCAGGAGACTGGACCTGCCTCGCATGGGCTAGTAGGCCGCTGTAGTGTTCCTTCGTTCTTTTTTTCTTTTTCTTTGCAAATAAACAGGGGCAAGCCGCAACAAAAAACAAAAAACCTTTCATCCGTGGATGCTTTCAAGGCAAAAGCAATGTTAGCGCTTTTACTGAGCCCACAAAAAGGATACTTGGACAACGAAATATGGGTCTCAGTTAAACCAACAGAGTGACAGAGTAACAGGGAAAAGGGGGGGGGGGGGGGGTTGGCCCGTACTTGCAGATCCTTGTTTTCACAGAACGCTTAAAGCCCAAAAGTGTAGTGGAAGTTTTAGCATAAAGATCGAGAACCAAAAAACCAAATCATTTTGGTGTCTACGCCTCCAATGCAAAATCCCCGCAATTTCCCGGAAAAAGCGTTAAAAATTCCACTGTCGGAAAACTTTTCCCAAAGCCTGACCCCAAAATCTTTTCCCCCCGGGGGGTTTTAAATTTAAAGGGACCCAAAATGGGGAAAATATAGCAAATAATATTGTTGCAGTAATAACACCAGGAGGCAGCTCGATGAAAATCACACTCACACGAGCTTTTAAATCTCTGCACAAAAAATTTTACTTTAAAGCAGCAAATAAAAGCCTACTAGAATTGAGAAAAACTAACCCCATCTTCACTAACAATGAGATCTGATAAAAATTCACATTTAAAAAAAAATAACTCAGAAAAACAACATAATTGAGGGGTTTAAAAATAATGCCGGAGCCCCAACCGACAAATGAGATTATCCCCGAGGGAGATCACCAATTCAACTTCAAAAAACAAAAAAATAAAGTGGGACCAATAAACCAATCCTAACCGATATAAGCGGGAAGATATACTAAGCAACACAGACCCCAAACTTATGCCTAGAACAGATTAACTTGGGTGGCACTCGATGTATGCACAAGACTTATTCCTCTAAGAAAAAGGGAGGAGTAGATGTAAAATAGAAAGAGAAGGCGGGCTCCCTTTACAGGCGACGGAAAAAGAATAACCAGAGCGCTAAAAGAGGTACAATCTATCTGAAATGCGTAGGAGACACTCGGTCAGAGAAATAGCAAACATCGATTTAAGGCTTAAGGAATCTTATAGGAGTCAGGAATCGCGGGAAGAACTAAAAGCCATAAATGAATTCGAAAGAATAAACCAAAGTATTTCTTCTCCTATGCCAAATCAAAGTCGGCACAACGTCCAGTGTATTGGGGCCCATTACTTAAACAATATGGTTTCCTACACAGATGCAGCAAGGAAAATGAGGAGATACTCAAGTCCCAATATGACTCAGTTTTTAGCAAGCCAACTAACCAGACTGATAGTCGAAGATCAAAAATGATTTTTTTATGAGAGAGCCACAGAATTTTGGTTACACAGAAGCCTATCTGATATTATCCTGACGCCAAATGACTTCGAACAGGCGATAATTGATATGCCATGCTCACTCTGCCCCAGGGCCAGACTCATGGAACTCCGTGTTCATCAAGAAACTGCAAGAAGCCCCTATTCACGTGCCTTTACCATCCTATGGAGAGGGAGCATGGGGCACGGGGGTCGTCCCACAGTTACTAAAAAACAACAGACATAGCCCCACTTCCACAAAGGGAGCAGTAAAGCAACAGCAAAGAACTAAGACCGATAGCACTAACATCCCATATCATAAAAATCTTTGAAAGGGTCCTAAGAAAGCAAGATCACACCCATCTAGAAACCCATTCAGTTACCAACCAGGGCAAAATGGGTTTAGAAAAAACAGGTCGCTCCTGTCTGTCAACTATTGGATCACTACGAACAAGGTCCTAGATGCACTAGAAGACAAAAAGAATGCAGATGTAATATATACAGACTTTGCAAAGCCGTCGGCAAGTGTGACCATGGCGTAGAGGCACAAAATGCTGTGCTAAAGGAATACAGGAAAAGTCGGTCGATGGATCTATAAATTTCCTACTAACAGAACCAGAGAGTAGTAGTCAACAGAGTAAAGTCAGAGCAGCACACGGTGGAAAGCTCTGTTCCACAAGGCACAGTACTTCGCTCCCATCTTGTTCCTCTTCTTTCATAACCTGACATAGACAAGGATGTCAGCACAGACCGTGTCTTACTTTTCAGATGGACACCCGAATCTGCATGAGAGTGTCTTCCATTGCAGACACTGCAAGGCTCCATGGGCGGACATCAAACCAAATCTTTCAGTGGGCTGCAGAGTGAAACAAATATGAAGTTCACCGATGAGAAATTTAATTACTACAGATATGGTAAACATGAGAAATTAAATCTTCTCAGAGTACCAAAACAAAATCTGGCCACAAAATGAGCGAAACACCAACGTCAAAGACCTGGGAGTGATCATGTCGGAGGATCTCACCTTCAAGGACCATAACATTGTATCAATCGCATCTGCTAGAAAAATGACAGGATGGATAATGAGAACCTTCAAAACGAGGGATTGCCAAGCCCATGATGACACTCTTCAGGTCACTTGTTCTATCTAGGCTGGAATATTGCTGCACCACTAACGCCTCCATTTCAAGGCAGGTGAAATTGATGACTAGAAAAAGTACAGAGAACCCTTCACGGCGCGCATAACGGCGCTAAAAACCACCTCAATTACTGGAGCACTTGAGGTTCGGATCCTGTATTCACTGGAACGCAGGCGGGGAGAGATACATGATTATATACACCTGGAAAATCCTAGAGGGACTAGTAACCAATTTGCAACTCGAAAATCCCTCACTACGAAAGCAAAAGGATTGGCAGACGATGCAACATCCCCCCCAATGAAAAGCAGGGGTGTCACTAGCACGTTATGTGACCATACAATAAGTGTAGGGGCCTAGACTGTTCAAACTGCCTCCCAGCATAAATAAGGGGGATTAACCAACAGACCCTGGCAGTCTTCAGCTGGCCACTGGACAATGCACCTAAAGTCGGTTCCGATCAGCGGGCTGTGGCTCGTACGTTGATTGCGTGCAGGCCAGAGTACACAGCATGGTTGATCAGGCTAAGTAACCATGGAGGCTTGTCACAGACGGGCTGCGGGGGCGTTGAACCCCCGAACTCTCTCAAGGTAAACTTCAGGTACTCAAGAGTCGTTTCATACAAGATGAATACACATCAAAATAAATACATAAAAAAAAACCCTACTATATAATACCTATTTTCTGAACAAGTGTTATATCGATCATAACGAGACCATGAGCTCTTACATCACACCTTGGATGCCATGAAGTCTCAATGAAAAACAGGAAACCATTCCAAACCCACATTCCAACACTCTCACGACCCCTCCACCTAGGAAGGCAGCCCGCTGTGACCCCCTGACTCCCTCCAACCTATGAAAACCCCTTCAATCACTCATTATCATTCACAGATCTACGAGAATCCCTAACGTTAGCTTCTATACCTTCTGAGAAATCCTGATCCACCTCCTCCCATACAAATCTCTGTTTACGAACATCGTGTGATTAGAACGTTACCGCATGAAAACTTCCTTCTCTCATTTCTCTCTCCCTCTCCCCTCATCAACCACGACATATATTATATAATCTACCATGATATAATCTTAAAGCTCTTATGACCACCCTCGTCTAACCACCCATATCTAGACTTAAAGCACGGCAAACCGAACCCCACGGTCACATACCCTCTGATTACCAAGCTACTTAGCCAGCACCTAACCTCCTCTAGCCCTTCACAAAAGTAAACTACATGGAACGCAAGTCTCATCCCCTCCACAGTTACCAAACCTCCTACTCTCTACTACCTGTCTGTTTGTAGTATCTCACCAGATGGATGCATACCATTGCAGAAAACGAAAATCACCTCATGGACCCGAGGGTTTAACTTCATTTTACTAAAATCTAAACCAAAATTACTTTCCACGATTACATGGGGAATAAAACCTATAAACTTGGGACCAAACGAACTAACTACAGTAATCTACATCAGAGCCCCTTATAACGACCATTTCAGTTCCTAACCAACTTCACAAGCCCTCCAAAACGATTTTGCATTCCCTCAACTCCATTCCTCAGATACCACAACACCCAGCCTGCGTGAATCCTTTCGCAATGCCCCACGTTCACACACCTACACAACACTTCCCATTTAATAAAACACACATTTAGCCCTCCATCTCATAATCCATCAACCCCAACCCACCCTGAATTACAGGTGACATTTCAACTTCCCTCCTCTAACCAATCACAACGTGAACCCCACAAAAATTTGTACAACAATTTAGAATCCCCCCCCCCCCCCCCGCCCCCCCCCCATCGCCTGTTCCCTGAATTGGGAACCACAGCTGCAACATGCCAACCCTTTCTCTACAATAAAATGTTTACGCTACTCACTCGCTGTTAAGAGTTAGGTGCTGGGGTTCTCAGAAACCACCTAGACGCCCACGATCCTTTCCAATAACCTATCTGAGTTTCCTCCCACGCCGGAAAACCATTGTCTTCACTTATAATAATACCACATTCTTTTATAGACACGCCATTCTTTAACAACATTACATTCCCCCCCACACCCCCCAACCAAAGAACCAAACCCATTGCACCTTGAATTTAGAACTATTTACCTGACTACCCGTTGCACTTCCAATTAATTGCACAACCTAGTCAACACTCCCATTGACACCCTTCATGAATGAGAACAGTGGTTTTGTCGTCAAACTTATCCAATTAACCAGGCCAGGCCCCTCCCACCCCCCACACTTCCCTCACCTGGAGTACATAAGCTTCACGGAGGTCAACCATTCCTATAAAAGGGTCCTGGAAACACGCAAACAATATTTGGGACAGGGGGCCATCCCTGCTGAGGCCTTACCCATTGCAATTTCCCTCCCCATACATCCATTAATCTGTAACCTCATTTTCGCCCACTTGTACAACGTATTTACCCACTCGACTATTTCCTCCCCAAAACCCTGTCTCCTAAGTAATAACCTGCAAAGCTCCCCTTTCCACTCTATCAAAATGCTCCCTGAAATCTAGAGCCAACAAAGCAGCCCCTTTTACCCCCACCCTTAGCTTCCACAAAACTTCTCAGTATCCCATGTCCTTCAATCATTGACCTTCCCGGCAACCCAAACTGAGATTTTGACACCACCCTCCCCACAACACATTTGAACCTATTACCTAAAATTTTTGCAAAAACCTTAGTCTGCACACAGCGATATGGCTCGGTACTCCTGAAGGGTGGGCTGCCCCTTGCCCTTCGGGACCAACACTACAATTGCTGTTACCTGCTTCCCCCCAACTTACCCTCCTCCTTCATACGATTAAATAATCTAACTATAAATCCCCTTATTAACGTCCAATGTTGTAAATAAAATTCTACTGGGAGACCGTCAAACCGTCAATACCCGGAGCTTTCCCCTTCCTCATTCCCCTTAATGCATTCTCTATTTCCTCTGCCATAATAGTCCCACCTAAAGCCTTTCTATCACTATTTCCTAAATTACATGTCACATACGTACACACCTTGTCTAACGCCACGTCACCCCCCCCCACTTTTCCAGTAATTCTCGTACCAAGCCTCTGCATAGGCACACATCCCCTTCGTGGTTCATATCTCCTGCCCTGCTCTATAATTCTCAACCATCTCCGTTACCTCTAAACATGGGATAGCTGTCACCGCCTGCCTTTGCTTTTGTTGCTTTGGGGCGACACGCTGACGGCTTGTCGCCCCAAAGCACTTCTTCCACCCCTGCCTGCACCCTTACAGCTTGAAACCTTACATTTTGCAACACCCTCAACCTCCCCCTTTTTTTCAGCTATTCATCCATAGGAAAATTATTCCCACCCACCCCCCGCCCACAGCAACCTCATAACCTATCCTCTAAAAAGTTAGCCAGTCCATATTTTAAATTATTAATACGTTTTCCTTCTCTCACATAAAATTTTCTAATCCTTTCCTTTGCAACACTATCCCACCATGTCACAATGTCGTTTCACGCCCTGTTCTTCCACACTAGCTCCCTCCATAGGACTGAAAAACCCTCCAACCCCTCATCATCTAACACACTTACATTTAATTTCCAATAACTTCTATATATGTCCGCGAGCATCCCCCACCCAACCTCCACCACCACTGCCCTATGATCTGACATTGTAGCCTCAACAGTACTGAAAGATTTCACATCCACTCCCTTATGAGAAAGGTACACTCTATCTAGTCTTGCAGCATATCCACTCCTAACAAACGTATTTTCAGTCTCCCACACTGCCCCTCCAAAGGCATCACATAACCTAACATCCCTTAATAAATCCCTAAGAGCCACAGACATATATCCAGCCCCTTCTGGGTCCACATCAGCCACCCTGATTACACTATTCCAGTCCCCACCAACTATTGCCACCTCTGGCAGTGCACTTAAGAAAAACACAAGATCCTCGCACACAAAACCATTCTTTACCTGTATGTTATTTTCTGCCAGTGCATACACACTCACAAAAGACAACGCTTACCCATCCACCACCCATCCACATGCAATATCCTCCCTCCCCCTCCTCCCTCACTTCTCTGCAAAACAAATGGGCTCGTCTCCCTTTTAAAATTCCCACACCATCTTTTAGACGGGGAGATGGCAGGGTAACTACTCGAAATCCTGCCACCTCCAACACCCTACCCTCTTTAAAATTGTGCTCCTGCAGGGACACAACATCCACTCTTGATTTATTCAGGAAATTACGAAACCAATCTCTCTTCACACCGCTACATAACCCATTAACATTCACAGATATACACCTAAGGCCTCTTAAAGTTTCCACCCCTGCTTCCTCTCATCACTCTTTACAACTCCAGAGCTTGAATTTAAGTTTGACACCTTCAGAGTGCTCTCTTTCCCCCCCCTTCTTCCGGTGCCTCCTATCATGGCTACCACCACCTACACCACTACCTTCACACTTCACCTCAGTCTGTTTCCCAGGCCTTTGTGCAGGCGTTAGGACGTCATCAGAATCTGATGTAGCCGCCCTCTTTCTCGTGAAAAGTCCTGTTTCACATGTCTTGGGTCAGATGTTGCCTCTCCGATGAACCTCCACCCACCGAGAATGGGTTAATGATTTAACGGAGGGGCTCC
>NC_069492.1:4376589-4438531 GCF_026875155.1 Cherax quadricarinatus | reverse complement strand
CTGGTTTTTCCTGCTTGCAAGAATAACAAATTTCAGGGAAATAAAACGGGTATTAAAAAAACAGGGATTCAATTTCCCGCTTTCCCTCAAACTGAAATAAACCAGAGGCCGATCCCTGCTTCAATAACAATATGTATTAATGAAAATGAAGGGTTCTATGCCGGCTCCGAGCAAACAGTAAGTAGAATGGGGTCCCTTGACCATCCAATCTTCTCAACAACAAATCAAGAGTGTCCTACGACAGTTCCCTCGATAAATAAAGCTCAATGAAACAAATTGTCACTGAAAATCTGGTCCCTAGAGTCTAATCCTCCAAAGTGTTTCAAGCTTTACACACATTAGTGCAGAATTAAATTTATCCTGCCCGACTTGACTTACAATAAATGAGACAACATCACAAAATCTTTTAAATACCTGTACTGTAGTCCCCACCATAGAGAATGATTACTCATGGCTGGTGTAACCGTCTGTGGTATGCGGGTTGAAGTTCCAATGGGGAGATTTGAGATGGGTTGAATCTTGATTCAGTGAGTTGATCCTTTGGGAAGGTCGCCACCTTTTGAAGGGTTACTCAGCCCTGTAACAACTTCAGTCAGTATTACCAGGCTGGCTCCTCTCAGGAAAATTAATGAATAGAAAAAAAAAATAATAACAGACAAACATAAACCCTTTTTATATAGAAAATATAAAATTAAAACACTTAAATATGAAATACTGATCCTAATGAAAGAAAATGAAAAAAGAAAAATGTAAAGGATACTGAACTCAACGCTAATTAATAGGGGTGTCTGGTGTTGCTGACACTTCGTGTTGTTGAAATTTAGCCTTGCTGATGTGGAGGGGGGGGGGTCGCAGGTGTTGGTGACCACACGGCTAGTTCTTCACAGAGTATTATTTTTTAAAATCCCAAGGACAAAAAAAAAAAAGGGAGTTTTTATGCCTGCCCAAATGCATGTTGGGGGTTAAAAATTAATTTTATAACAAGTGAAGGTATAAATTAATAAAAATTCAAAAGGGAATTCGGACGGGTTTTTGTTCTGTTTCTTCGTTGAATTTGAAGTGATTTTCCATTAAAAGTTTGATTGGGTTTTGGACTGTGATTAGTGATTGATTACGATTTTGGCAAGACAGTATTTTTGGGGGGGGGAAAGAGGGAGGATTTGGTAGGGATAGTTTGGGCCTAGGATTTATTTCCTATTAAACAAGAGGCACAAATATCCTTTTTTCAGGGGAGGGGGAAAAAAGGGGGGAAAACGGGGGTTATTTCCCCATTAAATAGGTGCCGAATGAAATGTTTGATTATAGTTAGTTATGAAATTTTTCTCTAAGGAGAAATTTTTATCATTTAATGCAGCCGTTGGAATTTTGGGGTGAATGGTAAGTTTTTGGGGTGGGAACCATTCATAGTTTAAAAGGCGAGTTGATAGAGCTCATGGGGCAGGGAGAGAAAGGACCTAGAAGCAATCAGAGAAGAGGATGGGGGGCTCAGGAGCTGTGACTCGACCCCTGCAACCACAAATAGTTGAGTACAAATAGGTGAGTACATACACACACTTTCCCGACGGAAACCCCATTGAAACCCGAAGACATTCCCATCCATGCCCCATCCATGACCACCCCCCCCCACTACAAAGCGAGTAAGATCCCAATCATTAAACTACGATAACCTACGGGGGAGCCTCCCTCCCACCGCGATCCATATATTTCCCTGACCCGCTAAACCGTCCTTACAAAAATAGCGCCGGTACCCGTGTTCCCACCCACCCAATCCATTCCCACGCATCCCGCACGACACATACACGAAAGCTACCATTAAATATGCCAATGCACGTTTGTACTCTCTGCACCCCCCTACATCCTAAAACGAGCGCTCCCTCAAAACTCGTATGTGCCCCCCGCTCCCACAATGCCTGACAATCCTACTCATCCAATCCCTAATATCCCCAAACATTCGCAAAAATACACCGCATGATATGCAGTATCCTCGCCACCACAACACCTCCACAGCACCCACTCTCCTCTACTATTCGCCTTGCCTGCAGGACCGCTCCCGATGCAAATGCCATGCAGGGAAACGGAACATAACCTCCCGCTCCGAGTCCTGAGCTTCAACTTACGAAAACGACACTAATGATCTCCCCATCGCCCATACATGGGGCTACATTCAATCCACCGGCACCACCTCCACGGCTCCCAATTACTCTCCGCGCAAAGCCTCTATGCGAATCTTGCCAGGCTCCTGTAGGACCATGAGGGTACACAGCACCTCCTCACATTCCCTCAACTCTGCACCCACATACCACCTCTGCACTCCCTCATACAGAAGCTTTAACCCCCCCACACCCGATCCGTACATATTCCCTTCGTAAGAAAACACATTTTACCCAACGCTGTAGATCCAATAACCCTAACCCCCCCTGACGTACCGGCAGCATTACCACCTCCCTCCTCAGCCACTCACACCTAGAACCCCATATAAACCTAAACACCTGCTTTAAAATTCTCGTAATTCCTTGCCCCGTTAAGGAGTAAACTGCCGCCACATGCCAAACCTTACTGTATAGTAACATGTTTACCACAATGGCCCTCTGCAACAATGTCAAATGATACGGGCGCAAACTCCCCAATCTATGCTGCACCCGTTCCACAATACGCTCTGAGTTCACCTCTCTCGACCGCACTTGATTCTCCATATTCCATATTCCACATATCTTTAAGCTATCCACCACCCTCCACTCCACACCAGCATCCCAATCCCCCTGCCAGTTCCAATTTCCCAACTTTAAGAAGCAAGATTTCTCCACATTAACCCTCATCCCCATAGCCTCCCCAAACGTACGAATGATGTTTCCCACCTCTCTCAAACTATTTCCCTCCCGCACAAGTACCATCATGTCGTCGACGTATCCTACAATCCCCGGCCCACACCCCACCTCCCCTGTCCCCCCGCCCCCACAGATACATTCCTCAATGAGTCTGTAAAAAGGGTCTTGAACACAGGCAAACAGGATTTGAGATAGTGGACATCCTTGCCTGAGACCCTGCCCCATACACACTGCTTCCCCTATGTGACCATTAATTTGCACACGCACCCACGCCCATCGATACAATGTCTCCACCCATTCCACAACCTCTTCCCCAAATCCCTGCTTTAGAAGGATCTGCCGCAATGCCTCCCGTTCCACACGGTCATAAGCTCCCTGCCAATCAAAAGCAAGTAAGCCCCCACCTTTTCCCCCCAAATCCTCTACAAACCCCTTAAGACGCCCGTGACCCTCGACCATAGATCTGCCAGGCAACCCATATTGCCCTCCAGATACGACACGCCCCACGACACATTTCAGGTGATTTCCCAGTATTTTTGCAAACAATTTGTAATCAGCACAAAGTAAAGATATCGCCTGATAATCCTTGAGGGTATTCTGGACCTCTCCCTTTGGGACCAGAACAACCACTGCTGTGGCTTGCAACTCCCCCAACACCCCCTTCTCCTTCATGATATTCATCAACTCTACCAGGAATCCACACATTAACTTCCAATTCTGCGGTAAAATTCACAGGGTAATCCATCAATCCCTGGAGCCTTTCCCGTACACATACTCACTAACTGCCCTCCCCAAACCTCGCCCTCATCTATCTTCCCACCCAGCGCTACTCGATCACTACCCCAATGAACATGCACTAGCTCACAGGGGCTATGCTGCACCTCCCACTGCACCGACCGTCCCAAATACTGCTCATACCATGCATCTGCATAGATCACTCATCCCCTCGTCGTCCTCAACACTTGCCCCTCACGATAATCCCCCACTTCATAGTGGACGATTAACCCTACCAACCTCTGTGTCCATCCGACGCCCACTGCTGACCTCGTAAACACACGATGACGGTGGAATCGCGCCTTACCACCTCCTCAACCCCCCCCCCTGCACATGCACCGCAATGAACCGTTCATTTTGCAGCTCACAAATCCTTCCCTTCAACATTTCTATCTCCTCTACAGGAAATATACCCCATGTCCACCTCTTCCATAGCAATCCTCAACCTACCTCTAGGTACTAAAGGAGCCATACGATTGTTGCATCATGCGTTTCCCTCCCTCACATAAAACTTACGTATTCGAGCCTTAGCCACCCCGTCCCACCACCCAGTAAATCCTCTATGCCCCGCCATTCCTCACTGAGCTCTGTCCACAATGTCTCATATCCTACCCTGCCCCTCCTCATCACTCAGAATCTCGCATGTTTAGTTTCCATCATAACTCTTCCACCTCCTGGCCAGCCATCCCACCCCAGGTCTACCCACGAACCGCCCTGTGATCTGAATATTCCACCTCCACCATATGCAAGGACTCCACTCTAACCCGCTTTGTGATGCACACCCGATCAAGCCTAGCCGCATATCCTTGCCTAGCAAAAGTGTGCTCCACCTCCCAAGCCCCACCCCCAAATATGTCACGTAGACACACATCTCTCAGAAGATCACCTAGGATAGTGGAAAAATGCCCTGCCCCACGCAGCTCGACGTCTGCCCTGCGAATAACACAATTCCAATCCCCTCCCACAATAGCAACAGGTGGTAAAGAACATTGTCCTCATCGCTTCAGGGCCGTGTGGACGTGCTGCACAGGCGCTACCGATTCAGTTGATTTTCTGCGCAGTTTGCCTGTTTTGAGCAATCAACATGGAGGATAGACATGGCAGACATGTGAATACTGTCTGTGTGGAACTAGTACGTGGTGCCCTAAGCAGTTCTACAATGCAGGTGTTACTCCCTACGATTATTCGTGATGTGTATTGGATACCCAATGAAGCGCTTTATGGTGTGGCTGTTAACGGAGTTACGAGGATTTTCATTAAATTTATAAATGCTGGATTTTACTCAAGCATAGTTGACAAGTACCACAAGAAGAGGATGCAGCAGTGGAGGTATGTCTACATGATGTATCCAGCTATGTGACATACGTAAAAGTCAGGAATGTTCCCTTTGAAGCTACAGAGTATGATGTGGTTGTGGTCTTCCGTCGTTATGGCAAGATTCATGCGGCGGAATTGGGAGTGTAGAAGGATGGGCCTTATGTGGGACTGCTTGAGGGATCCTTCAATCTGAAGATGACGTTACGGCAATCAATTCCTTCGTATGTTTTACTGGAAGAGTTCCGAACGCAGGTCTACGTATACTATGCAGGACAGAGGCAGACTTGTAGGCTGTGCAGATCATTTGACCATATGGCAGCCCAGTGCCATAGGAAACCAGGACAGAGGGAACAGATGCCAACACCGGTGGATCAGCAGTTGGGTCCTGTGGTGCAGGAGACAGATGCAGCCAAAAGGCAGGTATAGTGCAGTTGGAGTAAGGAAGTGGATAAATCAGAGGCGGAGACAGACTCATGTGCTACGTTACCTGTGGGGACGGGGCCTGAGCAGACGACTACGACGAACGATGACGGTGAGCCTGTAATGCAACAGGATGGAATGTTGGATGAGGTTTTGAATACCTTCCTGAGTGAGGTGGAGGGGAGTCTGAATGATGAGCAGCGTGGACACTCATTGGAGGAGACTACAGTCTCATCGGGATGTGGGAAGACCGTGTGCAATGAGGGGAAGAAGCACACGGTAGTGGCTGAGGAGCACAGAGCGTGCATGGAAGAGGAAGTTACATGTGGAGACAGAGGTTCACTCAAGAGAACAGCTGGGACGTCTGATATGGATGACGTCTTAACGCCAGGGCAGAGACCTGGGAAGAAGTCTTGGAAGCCCAGGTTGGATCTCCCGGAGAGTGGGTGTAGCGGTGCTGAAGTACTGAAAGGTTCAAAGGATAAGGGGGGGGGGGGGTTGGAGGACTGGACAGACAAGGTGACAAACGGGGCTCTAGTCAGCAGCCAGGTCATGCGAGTGCCATTCCAAGGCGGCGGGGCAAGCCGCCTTTACTGTCATAATTCAAGGTTGTAACGATCAATGTTAATGGCCTGAGAGCCGAGGTTAAAAGAGTATGGGTGGAATGGTTTTTAAAGAGATTTAATGTAGATATATGTTTCATTCAGGAGCACAATTATAAGTTTGGTTGTGAGTTGTCTTTGAAAGGATATAAGTTGTATGTGAGTGGCTCTTTGAGGTTGAAAGGTGGGGTTGCTGTGGCTGTAAAGGAAACCAGTCCATTGCATATTTTGGGGTGGGAGGAGGGGGGAGGGTCGTGAGGGTGGAGGGGGAGTGGGGTGCAACGAGGGTTTGTTTTATTGGAGTGTATATGCCGGCAGATGGCAACGCACGAGTCAAGGAGAACTTTGTGAGGAAATTTTTGATGTACTATTTAAGGGGTTTACCTTTAGTCACTGTCATAGGGGGAGATTGGAATTGTGTTATTAGGGGTGGGGAAAGTGGAACCGAGGGGGGGCGGGGTGTATGTTGGGCATGTTACGTAATGTGTTTGGAGACGTGGGGGTTTTGGATGTTGTGGGGAGGGGGGGGTTGGCAGGTTGAGTATACGTTTGTCAGACGGGATTATGCTGCAAGATTAGATAGGATCTATGCAACGGAAGCTGTACGTGTGTTGGGAGTCAGGACTTTTGATGTGGGGTTTTCTGATCATAGGGCAGTTATAGCAGATCTTGATTGGGAAGGTATGGTTAGGATACAATCGGGTTTTTGGAAATTAAATGCAAGACTCGTGAGGAGTGAGGAGGTGAGTATGGCTTTTGGGGAATGGTGGCAAACTTTTTGGGATTCTAGAGAGGTAGAGTCATGTGTCTTAGAATGGTGGGAAAGGCACGCTAAGCCGGGTATAGCAGGTTTCTATAAGAGGAAGGGAAGGGAAGAGGCAGGGTGGAGGTATGGGTTGCAAAATTATTTTGAATATAAAGCAAAATGGGTGTTATGAGGAAGGGGGGGGGGGGGCCCAGTGGGAAAAAACATGGTGCAATTTCAAGGCCCGGGTTTGGGCAGATTTTCCATAAGGGTAGTTTTGATGAAAGTACGTTTTTAAGGGCGGGAATGGAGGCTGTGCGGTGGGGTGAAAAACCCTTGGGGAAGTGTTTTGCGGGGGTTTTTAGGGTAAGGCAGGGGGTTTCGACTTTTTTAAACTTGGGGGTAAGTGAGGATAGGGGGTTACCCAAAAGGGGGACAGATTTAAACCCCCCCAAAGGCAGGGGAAATTTATGCTGTTTTCCCCTGGCCCCCAAAAGAAGGGGGGGAAAGGGGGGGGGGGGGGGCCCCGATGTTTATTGAGGAGGGGGGGTGGGGGGGGGAGGGGTTTTGGGGTTCATGTGGAGAAGAGGGTTTGGGTGGGAGGTGAATTAGCCTTGGGGGAAAGTTGGGGGAGGCTGTGTTCAATAGGATATGGCAAGGCCCCGGGTATAGAGGGGGATTTTAAAAATGGTTTTTTAAAATTCAAGGGGAAAGCACATTAATTACTGTCTGGTGAGGGTCATGAATTGTATGCAATGGGAGGGACAGTTATGACAGACTCAGCGATCAGGTGTAGTCGTATTAGTACTCAAAAAGCAAGAGGGAAGAGTATTGAGTGAGTACAGAGCTATTTCGCTAATGTGTGCCGACTACAAGATTTTCGCGAATGTACTGGGCAATAGGATGAAGGTGTTAGGTGGGGTTATTCATAAAGGGCAGATGGGTATTCCTGGCAGAAGCATGAGAGATGGGCATGGCCGCATTAGGGATTTTTTGGAGGGTTGCAACGGAGGAGGGCTTTTGGGCATTGATTGGGAAAATGCATATGACTGTGTGGATAGAAACTTTCTGAGGGCTAGTTTGTTGCATCTCGGTTTTGGCATGGAAGTGGTGAGGTGGGTTGATACAGTATATTCATCTGCAATAGTGCGAGTACAAATTAATGGCAGGTTGGGAAGGCCTGTAAGGATGGAGAGGGGTTTGAGACAGGGGTGTCCCCTGTATCAAATATTGTTTGCGTGTATGCAACATCCATTTTATGGGCTCGTTGAGGGGAGGGGGATTTTAAATGGGGAGAAGGATGGGTGTATAGATGTGGTGGAGTATGTGGATGATACCACTGTTCTGATAACCGGAGTGGAGGGATTGTGTATGGTGGAAAGTGTGTTGGAGCTTTTCGGGAGGGCATCTGGCATGCGGGTGAACAGAACAAAATCAAGTTTGCTGGAGGTGGGTGCCTGCGTGGGGAGGGCTTGGGGTTGGAGTTTGGGTGGGAAGTAGTGGCTAGGCTAAAAATTTGTGGAGTTATATACATGACAGATGCGCGGGAGGCTAGGCAGGTGAATTCGGAGGTGGTGGTGGAGAAGGCAGTAAAAAGGTTAAGGAGTTTACGGGCGGGGAATGTCACCTTACAACAGCGGGCGATAATCGTAAATTCATTAGTTTATAGTAAAGTGTGGAGTATGGCTGTGGTGTATCCACTGTGGACTCCAGACGTACATGTGATTCAGAGGAGGGCATTACGTTATGTTTGGGGTTTCGGGAGGGCATGGCTAACCAAGGAGGTGGTGATGTCGAATATACGCAGTGGAGGAGTAGGCCTTTTAGCATTGGGGCCGAGAGTAAAGGCCTTATATGTGAAACAGAGGTTCGTTAGGGAGGGGGGGAAAGAGGGGTTAGAGTGGGGAAAGTGATGGAGGATGTGCGGAGATGGTGGAGCGGAAAAGAATTACTGGAATGCGAGGATATGCTGAGGTTATTGTTATTGATTAGGGAGGTGGAAAAACTTAGGGTAGGGCATTTGGTGACGATGAGCAGAAGGCCGGAAATCATACAGGGGGTATTGGTTTATCCCTTGTATGATTGGGGTATGATAGGAAGACTTTCGAAGTTAATTAAATGGGAGTACGGGGTTTGTTATATAATTTACAATGGGGTATTAGCATCAAAAAGCTTTTTGGTTCAAGGGGTTTGGGTGAGGGAAAGCCCTGCGCACTGTGGAAAAACGGGGAAACACTTTTCATGTAGTTTATTTCTTTGAAAGTTGAGGGAGGAAAGGGGTTGGTTAGTGAAGGTTTTTTGGGTTGTGGGGGGGGAAATGGGGGAAACCTGAGGCCTTAACATTAGAATCGGGGGGGTCTCAAGAAGTGAAAAGGGGCTTTAATATGTATGGGGATTTTCTGTTATTTCCGGGGGGATAAGGGGACACAGGGGGAGGAAGAATTTGGATTAGGGCAAGGGGGCGGGGATATATAGAACAGTTTGCAGAAAAAAAAACTTTTTTGGGGGGACAGTGGAGGGTATTTTTTCCAGAGACCACTTCAAATTAGGTCAAGGGCCCTTTTCAGTTGGCAAAAATTAACTAAAGGGGACGGGTTTTCCCTTTTATAATGATTTGCCATTTTTTTCAGAGAGAGGTGTATGAGGTAAAGGATTGGAAGGAATGTGAGGGTTGGGAAGGTAGTATGCGTGGTGCTGTGTTGCATGTAAATTTTTGTGTGCAAAATTTTTTGATTAGCCCAAGATTTGTATAAAATAGGCCCTTTTGGGTTAAAAGGGAGTTATAGAAGTCATGTCCTGTTTTGTCACCAGTTTTTGCAAAAAATAAATTTTCGGTATGTATTTTTTGCAGTTTTTTTATTTAATTTTTTAGGGGGAATTTCTTTCCTCTTAGATGGGGTTTTTTTTTTTTTAATAATTTTTTTCCATACTTTTTTTAAAGTTTTTTTTTTTTATTTTTTATTTAAAAGTATTACAAAATTTTTAAAAAAAGATAATGAAAGGTACATGTTTGACAGAACATTTTAAAAAGACTACAACGGGGCCACGAAGGAACATAAATTACAAAGTACCTTTAGTATCATAAAAACCTTAAATCTCTTAAACATGTTACATAATCACAAAGATTTTCATAATACACTGATGCTAACACTGACCTCCAACACTTCCACAACCCCCCACCCTCCCCTCTACAAGTTGAAACCCTGGCCACTCTCACGTGGTGAAACACGATAACAATATGTAACATTAAAAAAGTTACCATTGCCAATCTCATTGTCCTCTTTGCTTTTGGGCCGAGTGGACCTTTGCGCAGACGCTACTCAGTTGCCTCACAGGTACCGAGTTGAGTGGTTGTGTGCTCTACGCCTCGCCCTCTGGTGGCGAAAATCAACATTACCCCACAAGATGGAGGGAAGCCTCCGACGAGTTAACACTGTGTATGTGGAGATTTTGCAGGGATCTTTGTTGGATCATAATGTTGACGTCCTCCTACTCCAAATCCTGCAAGACACATATAAGATCTCCAACGATGACATCTATGGTGTTTCAGTAAATGGGGCTTCCCGGGTTTTCGTCAAGTTTACGACTACTACAGTGTATGAGGATGTTGTTCAACGTTATCAAGATCTACGGTGGCAGAGTGTCTTCGGGATGTGTCCCTCATCACCCACGATATATATAATCCACTATTATATAATCCAAAGCTCTTGTGACACTCTCGTCGAACCCTCCCATATCTAGGCTTAGTGCATGCAGAACCGACACCCCTCGGCCCCCCACCCCCTGTACAACCCTACTTAACCAATGCCTAACACCCTCCAGTCCCTCACAAAAGTATACTCTATGGAACGCCGTCTCATCCTCCCCACAGATTCCACACCTTCTGCCCACAATTACCCCTCTGGTTCTTAGTACCTCCCCCGACGGTAGTATGCCATGCATAAAACAATACGTTACCTCCCTCACCCTAGGCTTTAACTTCAACTTGCTGAACCTATACCAAATACTCTTCCATGCATACATGGGGAATAATCCCTCAACTGGTACAACAGTCCTACACAAAACCCCTATTCGAATTTTCCTGGGTTCTCTAACCAACATTAAAGCCCTCAAAACAGTTTCACATTCCCTCAACTCCACACCACCATACAACTTACCCAACCTATCATGTACTTTTTCCATCTGCCCCCCCTGCACTCGTGCAAAACCTCCCATTTAAGAAACACACATTTAATTCTCCTTCTCAGATCCATCAACTCCAACCCACCCTGGTGCAACATTACAACCTCTCTCCGCAGCCAATCGCACCTTGAACCCCACAAAAAGTTAAACACCCATCTCAGAATTCCCACAATCACCGTCCCTGTTATTGGGAAAAAATGGCTGCTGCGTCCCAAACCTTACTATACAATAATACTTTATTAAAATTTCACTCTTTTGCACGGGATTTAAAAAAGGAATAAAAATTAAAGGTACAATGCACCCCACACCCCCCAAATTTTCCTTTTTCCATCAATCTATTTGAGTTTTCCTCTCGAGCAGCTTCCAAGTCTTCCTTATAGTTTAAAACCCAAAAATTTTTTAAAAAGGCCCCCCCGTTTGTTCCCACAACGTTGCAACTCCCCCCCCCTCCCCCAATCACCCAACTCCATGATCATTGACTTCTCGCTTTTACCGGGCCCCTGTTGCTTTTTCCAAACTTTTGGGCACTAAATCAAAATCCCCCAACACCACCCCCTCTAAACCAGGACTGTTGTATCATCTACTTTATCCCTATTTTTTTTTTTATTTAAAACTTAGGTAAAAAAAAATATATGGGTACATAATCAATATGAAACCAAGTTACGGGCAGTAAAACAATAATAAACTTTTTCTACACAAATCCCGAAAAACACATAAATGAGGGACAAAAATTGCTGCACTAAAAATCAAACCCCCGCTTTAAACTTTACTGGTTTCACATGAAAAGGTGGTTAAAAAAAAAACAAATAGAACCTCCCCCAAGTAATGCTTACACCCCCCCCCCCCCAAAGAAAACGTGCCACTTTCACCTTAGATACCCAGTGAAAAAATCTCTTATGCTTTTGTAAAAGCTTTTTAAAAACTTCAATGAAAAAATTTTTAAAAAACACAATCCCGCCAGTTTAAAAGGCGGGACACTATAAAAGGAATGTCTGAACCGATGGCTAACATCCACCCATAAAACCCCAAAATCCCCCCTACCCTCATATCCCCTTTTGGTTAATAATTAATATGGACGGGGGTGGTTTAAGACACTGGCGGGAAAGGGCCCAAAAATTCGTCAACCCCAAAATCCAGTCTTTCCCGGGAGGGAAACCACAGTCGTTTGGCCCCACTAAAAACCCAAACGATACAATCCCAAATCCCGGAAAAAAATTTCCCCCCCCCCCAGTCCCAAAAATTTACCCCAGTCCGATAAAAATTCTTTTTTGCAAATTTTACGGGGGCCCAAAAAGCCACAACAAAAAAACAAAATCCCTTTTCATCCGGGGACTGCTTGCAGAGGCAAAGGAAATGTTCGAAACCCTTTCACTGAGCCCCCAAATAAAGGATCACTTGGACAACGAAATAGGATCCCGTTACAACCATACAATGGGACAGAGGTAAAACAGGAAAAAAGGGGGGGTTTGGCCTGTACATTGCAGTCACTTTTTTCACAAACGGGTTTAATTTGCCTCAAATGAGTATTTGGAAGTTTTACGTAAAGGTCGAGAAACCAAAAAACCCCGTCATTGTGGGATCACAATCCCGGGGCAACCTCCCCGCAATTTCAGGAACAGCGGGTTTTTAAAATTTACCACTGTCCGGAAAAACTTCCAGTCCTGCCCCCCAACATCTGCTCCTTGGGGGGATTTTAACTTAAAAGCACCTAAAAAGGGGGAATATAGCAAATAATATTGTTTTCAGTAATAAAACCGGAGGCACTCTGATGAAAAAACCCCCAAACCCACGAGCTTTTAAATCTCTGCACAAAAATTTAATTTAAACCAGCAAATAATAGAGCCTTTCTAGACTGGAAATACACAAACCCCCATCTTCATAACAATGAAAGATCTATAAGAAATTTTCACCATATCAAAAACAATAAACTCAGACACAACCAAAAATTTAGGGTTTAGACATGTAAGCTGGGCCCCAAACCCCCCATAATTTAGGGCTTGTCCGAGGGAGCATTCACCAAATTTAACTTCAAAAACAAAAAAAATTTAAAAGGGGGCCAAATAAACCAAGTCCAAACCGATATAACTGGGGGAAAATATCTAAGCAACCCCAGACCCCAACTTACCCCAGAAAAATTAATGGTGGCACTCGATGTATGCACAAGGGTTATTTTCCCCTAAGAAAAAAGGGGGAGTAGATTTAAAATAGAAAGGACAGGCGCTCCCTTTTTAAAAGGGGGGGGAAAAGGGAAAAACAGAGCGGCTTTAAAAAAGGGCAATATATCTGAAATGCTAGGGGGACACTGGTTTAGAGAAATGCAAGCATCGAACTTAAACTAAAAAAACCTTTAGGAGTCAGGAAACGGGGGGAAGAACTAAAAGCCATAAATGAAATCGAAAGAAACCCAAAGTATTTCTTTACCTTTCCAAATCAAAAAACGAGAAAAAACGTCCTTTTTTGGGGCCCCCACTTAAACCAAAATGGGTCCACACAGAGACAGCAAGGAAAGGAAATGAGCTACTCAATTTCCCAAATGACCCCAGTTTTTAGCAAGCCCTAACCAACTGAGAGTCGAAGTTTAAAAATTAAATTTTTTATGAGGAGCCAAAAAATTTTTAAAAAAGCCTACCATGTTACCCTGACCCCAAAATGATTCGAACAGGCGAAAAATGACTTGTCCATGCACTCTGTCCAAGGCCAGACTCATGAACTCTGTGTTCATAAAGAACTGCAAGAAGCCCTTTAGGGCCTTTTCCATCCTATGGAGGGACAGGACACGGGGGTCCCCCAAGTTACTAAAAAAAAAGAATGCCCCTCCACAAAGGGGGCTTTTAAAGCAAACACAAAGAACTAAGAAAATAGAAAAACATCCCATATCAAAAAAATCTTTGAAAGGGCCCTAAGAAGCAAGACCCAAACCATCTAGAAACCCATCATTTACAAAAACCCGGGGCAACAGGGGTTTGAACAGGTCGTCCGTCTGCCCAAAACTATTGGAATCGAAAAGGTCCTAAATGACTAGAAACAAAAGAATGCAGAGAAAATATACGATTTGCCCCTTCCAAGTGTCCCCATGGGTAATACGCACAAAATGCGTGCTAAAGGAAAAAACAGGAAAAGTGGGTCGATGGATTCTATAATTTCCCCTCACTAACAGAACACCAGATAGTAATCGTCCAACAGAGTAAAGTCCCGAGGCAGCTACGGGTGAAAAGCTTGTTCCACAAGGCACAGTACTACTCGCTCACCAGCTTGTTCCTCATCCTCATATCCACATAAGACAAGGATTTCAGCCAGAGCACCGTGTCTTCCTTTCAGAATGACACTCCGAATCTGATGACAGTGTCTTCCTTGCAGACACTGCAAGGCGCCAGGCGGACAGCAACCAAATCTTTCAGTGGGCCTGCAGAAAACAATAGGATTTCAACGGAAGAAATTCAATTACTCGCAGATATGGTAAACATGAGGAAATAAATTCTCATTCAGAGTACAAAACAAATTCTGGGCCACAAAATAAGCGAAACACCAACGTCAAAGACCTGGGAGTGATCACTTCGAGATCCTCACCTTCAAGGACCATAACATGTATCAATCGCATCTGCAAGAAAAATGTACAGGATGGATAATGAGATACTTCCAAAACTAGGGAGGCCAACGTCCCATGATGACAACTCTTTCAGGTCCCTCTTGTCTATCTAGGCTGGAATATTGGCTGCAACACTAACAGCACCTTTCAAGGCAGGTGAAGATTGCGACCTAGAAATGTAACAGAGAACCTTCCACGGCACGCATAAAACGGAGATAAAACAAACACCTCATTACTGAGCGTCTTGAGTTCTAACTGTATTCCCTGGAACGCAGGAGGGAGAGATACATGATTATATGACACCCTGGGAAAATCCTAGAGGGACTAGTACCGAACTTGCACAAGAAAATCACTCACTACGAAAGCAAAACGACTTGCAGACGATGCACCATCCCCCCAATGAAATGCAGGGGTGTTCATCACTAGCAACGTTAAGAGACCATAAAATAAAGTGTCCAGGGGCCCCTGAGACTGTTCAACTGCCTCCCAGCACACATTAAGGGGGATTACCAACAGACCCCTGGCAGTCTTCAAGCAGGCACTGGACAAGCACCTAAAGTCAGTTCCTAAACAGCCGGGCTGTAGCTTCGTTCGTTGGTTGCGTGCAGCCAGCAGTAACTGAGCCTGTTGATCAGCTCTGATCCACCAGGAGGGGAGGCCTTTTTCACCAGACCGGGCCGCGGGGGCGTTGACCCCCGGAACTCTCTCCAGGTAAACTCCAGGGGTAAACTACCGCTGACAACTTCAAAACCCCATTCTCTCCCACATGGCCTATAAACTGGGTCTGCCGTCGCCACTCATAACCACCAACAGTCATTGATGGTAATATTAGAAGCCCGGCCCGTCCCTTATATTATATATCAACAGCATAAAAACACGCTAATATTTTCATAAAATTACCACAATAAAAATACATAAATTTACCACGAAGAAATTATTCCCCTTCTATTTATTATTCCTAAATTTTTCTTAAATTATGATAATATTATCATTATAAATTTATATAAAATTATTAATTTTATTCAATCACACTTTAACCAAATAATCAAGCCACTACCCCGCCACCCCCAAGAAACACAACCCAAAAAAACCCCCCCCCCCAAACCCCAAACCCCAGAACAAATACAACCACCCGCAATACAAACAATCGAAAAGACAACCCACCTGCACGGCCCACCCAGATTACAATATAAAATGTTTTAAACATCAGATAAAAAATTCTTATGATTTCTTTTCATTAATAATAATTATTCTTATATTTGCTTAATTATTATTTTAAATTTTAATATCATTTTTTTATTATAAGTATTTTATATTATTTTTATTTTAATAATTTTTTTTATTTTTATTTTTTATATATATTTTTTTTATTTTTTTTTATATAGTAATTATTATTACTTTTTATTTATATTTTTTTATTATCTAGTTTATTTTAATTTTTATTTTTTTTTGTTTTTTTTTGTTTTTTTTTATATTTATTATTTTTTTTCTCATATTTTTTTTAATTATTTTTTTAATTTTTCTTTTTTAATATTAATATTTATTAAAAATTAAAATTATAATTGATATTAATTTTTTTTCTATTCAATTACAACTCTAACATCTAAAAACAAAAAAATTTCTATTATAAAAAAATAATAACCTATAAATTATATAATATTTCAAAAATAAAAAGATATTTTAAATAATACACGTACAAATAATATTTACTAGAAAAAATAAAAAAGACAAAATTACCAGTAACTGCTCAATCCACAAAAAAACCCACACTATACATCACCCTCCAAACGTTAATGCAGCACTCACCATACCAATAAATAAAAAAACCCCAGGAAAACATCCCACCCTCACCCGGTGGGCGCGCTAGCTCAGGTGGTATGGATTCGCCAACCAGCGACTTACCACCCCTAGCATCGGACTAGAAGCTTCTAATCTAAAACAAATAATATGACATGAGTTTTTTTCATCCCCCACAAAAAAATATCACATTGTGGACCTGCTATATGGGGGGGGGGCAGCGAGATTTACTTACACTCCTATCCCCCCCCCCCTCCCCGGTCGGGTGAAACTGTCCATTTCACCTGGCTATACACAAGATATAATGAAAATATATATAATGAAAATGTGAAAAAAAAAACATCTGTTAACAAATATATAGCAAAAAACACCCCCCGGGGCAAGATCTTACATTATATACAATATTCAAACGTTCCACTAGTTAAAAAACAGGTATGAAAAACCTCATTATTATGGACAAGTTACATTGCTCATATATAGGTAGACTTGATAAATTACAGGTTAAAATATGTTTTTTATAATACTAACATGTTTATGTACATCCTACAAACATGGAAGGAACCTTAGATAAATTATAATCATCGGTGTTCACAATAACACCAAGACATTACATTGAATATCACATTTACTATCATCTCAACATTCCCGTTCCTCACACAATTCCACACTGACAGGACATCACACAATTCCCACACACACCACTCAGCTGACGAGGACCAATTCCCACACACAACACAATCGTCCTCTGCAACACCCCCGCCCCCCTGGGGAGGCCCAGCCCGTTCATGCCCCGACCGCTATTGATTATTAATTTATTATCACATCTGGCCGAGTTCCCACCAAGGCAGGGTGGCCCGAAAAGAAAAACTTTCACCATCATTCACCTCCATCACTGTTCTTGCCAGAAGGGTGCTTTGCACTACAGTTTTTAAACTGCAACATTACACCCCTCCTTCAGAGTGCAGGCACTGTACTTCCCATCTCCAGACTCAAGCCGGCCTGCCGGTTTTCCCTGAATCCCTTCATAAATGTTACTTTGCTCACACTCCTACAGCACGTCAAGTATTTAAAAACCATTTGTCTCCATTCACTCCTATCAAACACGCTCACGCATGCCTGCTGGAAGTCCAAGCCCCTCGCACACAAAACCTCCTTTACCCCCTCCCTCCAACCTTTCCTAGGCCGACCCCTACCCCGCCTTCCTTCCACTACAGACTGATACACTCTTGAAGTCATTCTGTTTCGCTCCATTCCTCCTACATGTCCGAACCACCTCAACAACCCTTCCTCAGCCCTCTGGACAACAGTTTTGGTAATCCCGCACCTCCTCCTAACTTCCAAACTACGAATTCTCTGCATTATATTCACACCACACATTGCTCTCAGACATGACATCTCCACTGCCTCCAGCCTTCTCCTCGCTGCAACATTCATCACCCATGCTTCACACCCATATAAGAGCGTTGGTAAAACTATACTCTCATACATTCCCCTCTGCCTCCATGGACAAAGTTCTTTGTCTCCACAGACTCCTAAGTGCACCACTCACCCTTTTCCCCCCATCAATTCTATGATTCACCTCATCTTTCATAGACCCATCCGCTGACACGTCCACTCCCAAATATCTGAATACATTCACCTCCTCCATACTCTCTCCCTCCAATCTGATATCCAATCTTTCATCACCTAATCTTTTTGTTATCCTCATAACCTTACTCTTTCCTGTATTCACTTTCAATTTTCTTCTTTTACACACCCTACCAAATTCATCCACCAATCTCTGCAACTTCTCTTCAGAATCTCCCAAGAGCACAGTGTCATCAGCAAAGAGCAACTGTGACATCTCCCACTTTATGTGTGATTCTTTATCTTTTAACTCCACGCCTCTTGCCAAGACCCTCGCATTTACTTCTACTTACAACCCCATCTATAAATATATTAAACAACCACGGTGACATCACACATTCTTGTCTAAGGCCTACTTTTACTGGGAAATAATTTCCCTCTTTCCTACATACTCTAACTTGAGCCTCACTGCTTTCAGTAACCTACCTCCTACACCATACACCTGCAACATCTGCCACATTGCCCCCTATCCACCCTGTCATACGCCTTTTCCAAATCCATAAATGCCACAAAGACCCTTTAGCCTTATCTAAATATGTTCACTTTTGTTTCACTGTAAAAAAACCCGGGTCCACACACCCCCTCCCTTCCAAAAGCCTCCTTTTTATCTGTTTCCTATTCTCGTCTTAGTCTTAATTCTTTCAATAATAACTCTACCAACACTTTGCCAGGTATACTAAACAGACTTATCCCCTAAAATTTTTTTGCACCTCTTTTATCCCCTTTCCCTTTATACAAAGGAACATGATGCTCTTGCAATCCCTAGGTACCTTTCCCCTTTTCCATCATTATTAAATAATTGCCCCCCCCCCCTCCAAAACATATCCCCCCTGCTTTTACATTTCTTCTTTTCCCATCAATCCGGCTGCCTCCCCCCTTTATTTTCCCTATGCCTCACGAAATTCCCCCACACTCACAACTGGCTCTTCCTCATTTAAAATTTTGGGTTTCCCCTTCCCTATACACATATCACAGCTTCCCTATCTTCATCAACATTTAACAATTCCTCAAAATATTCCCTCCTTTTCCAATACCTTTAACTCTCCATTTAATAACCTCCTCCCTATTTTTAATGAAAAACCGTTTGTTCTTAGGTTTCCTTAACTTGTTAACTCATCCAAAATTTTTTCTATTTTCAACAATATTTGTTGAAAACATCTCACCCCTCCCCTTTTTGCTTTTTTTTTTTTTTTTTTTTTTTTTATAAATTTTGCATACTACAGGGTACAAAAAAATAAAGATAGAGCAGACCCAAAACCTCTTATATGCATAGCATTACGGGTGGCTTAAAATTACAAAAGTTTAAACTAAGCAATGATGAAATCAGTGTAAGAAATTTTGAAAAACAGTAACTATAAAATACAAATGAGTATTAAAAAGAAGGTCATATGGTTGCATGCATTGCTTTTCATTCGGGGTAGGTATTTAAAAAAAAAAAATAAAAAAGTTGCTTTAACTTTGTGTGATATAATTGTGAGAAACATTTAGGTATACAATTTATAGGGTTCAGTTTTTTCAGTATTTTTTTGGTTTTGGTGAGTAAGTAAACTTTGAGAAGAGACTTGAATTTAAAAACGGGTATTTTTTTCTTTTATATTTACAGTAATGAATTCCAGTTTTAGGGCCTTTTATGGCATTGAGTTTTTGCTAGCGTAGTGGACAGAAAACATCAAAGAGTGATCGGGTTTTTGTGTTATGGTCTGTTTCTGTTGAGGTTGGGAGATGTTTAGGGGAGGGTTAATATCAGAGTTTTAAGTGTTTATGTATGAAATAAGTGAAATAATAAGTTGGATGTTTTGTATGGTGAGTAGGTTGGTGTTTTGAATTGGTGGAGTGGCTCCTGTGTGGAATTTGTTTCATTCTAACTGCAGCCTTTTTTTGGGGTAATTAGGGTCTGGATGGTTAGTTGTTGTTGAGCCCATGCAAAAATTCCATAGGTGAGTGGGGGAAATAAGGAGTATAAAGGGCCAGGGGGGCTGCTGGGGAAACATAGTACGTATTTTCGATAGATGCCCCCGTCTTGGAAATTTTTTAGAAAATTTGTTGTTATGTTATGAAATTTTGAGTCTATTACGAGGTGGTTTCCCTAGAATTTTCCCTCTGTTAGCTTTGGATAGGTGATCCGTTTATCGTTATGTTAAGAGGTACATCTGTAGCTCTGCACCAAATAAATGAAGTAGGTTTTGTAAATGTTTAGGTAAGTTTGTTAGCCTACCCAGGTAGATTTTTCTGTAATTGGGTATTTACAGTTTTGGCACGTGACGGGGCCCCGGGTGAGAGAAGAAAATGTGGTGTCACTGCAAAAAGTGTGGGTTTGAGAAAATGCAAAAGCTTGGTGGGGTCTTTTATGTATAGGGGGGAAAGAAAGAGGGCCAAGGAACTTCCCTGTGGGACCCCAATGAAATTTGGTATTGAGGGATGCCCTCTAATCCAAAGTGTGAAAATTTTCGTGGAGCAAGTCATGGTCAACTGTTAAAAAGCTTTATGAAATCAATGAAGACCCCCAGTGGGACTTCTTTTTTTCTATTGCGTGTATATATTTTCTAGCTGTTTTTAATTTAGCATCATTAGTTTTTTTATTAGGCCGAATCCAAATTGGGCAGGGGTTGAGATGTTATGGGAGATGAGGTAGGAGTAGTTTCTTTTATAAAATTAATTTTTCGAAGTTTTTTTGAGAGAGGGTGAAATTTGGGATTTTGGCCTATAGTTATTCAACTTGTTTGGGGAAACCCCCTTTTCATGGATGGGGTGCCCCTTGCTTTTTTGAGAACGTAGGGAGGTGGAGGATTCAATGGATTTTTTAAAAGGGATGTTGCAATGATTGGTGATAGTACTTTGACGCTTTTTTGTATAAAAAGGGGTAAAAAGGTTTTTTAAAATCTCCTGCCTTGTTTTTCGTGCTTTGATAATAAGGGAACTTCGTAGGGGTTATCGGAGTAGGAAACAGTGTTTCGGGTAGTTGCCAGTGAGGTAGTCATTTGGGGGGTATTGAGCTTGGGATATTTTTGGGAAAGGGTTTTGGCCTAAGTGGAGAAGAAATCTTTGAGTCTGTTTTTGTTTCGTTGGTGGGGGTTGGGGTTCATCTATTTTGCTAATTTTATTTCGCTAGTCGTGTATCTTTTTGTTCCCCAAAATTTTTGATAGGGTCTTCCATCTTTTTTTTTATCACCCCGTAAATTGGATAATCTGTTCTAAATACAATATTTTTGCCCTTCTTTTCAGGCTGGTTGGATTCCCCGAGTAACGTTTTTTTTTGGTCTCTGGTTTGTGACCATTCGTATGTTTTTTCATATCGGTGTTTTTTATTTTGGTTTGGAAAGTGGGTGTTTGCCAGGACTGTTCAGTCTCTTAGCTTCATTGTTTGTTTTTTTAGGGCATGTTGTTAAAAAGGTTTGGGTTTTTTTAGAAAATTTTTAAAACAATCCAATACTTATAGATTTCTTCATGTGCCAGTCAATTTTGTTTCGCTGTTGTGAAGTTATTATGGTGCCTCATTGTGAAGTCTGAAGGGGACTTTTGTAGTGTCTTTGGGGGATTTTACCAAAAGTTTTTATGGGAAAGTAGGGTATGGTCTGTGGTTATTTCGTAAATTTGCCTGATTTTAAAGGGGTATGGTGTTGGGCCGCTGGGTCAAGTAGGGGAAAACTAGTCCTTGTAACTTTTAGGTTTTGTTACGTTTGGGAGCAACATGCAGTTACTCAATGTGTTTGTGAATCAGTAAAGTGTGGGTCCTGGTCTTGAGGAGTTTTAAAATTTAAGTCCTGAGAGTATAAGGATCTTTGTTCATGCGTGCCTTTGTTATCATACTTCCTAGGGTTTTTTACTAAATTGGCTATGTTTGATTGTGGAATTCTGTAGATGTTTTTTCATGCGGAGGGTTTTTTTAGTATTTTGGATTTTAGTTTAGCTATTTTATATTCCCATGTTCATCCCTTGTGCAATTTTAGTGATACATTTAGTTGGTCTAGTAGTATATGCGTGCCACCCCCTTTTTGGTCTGGTTACAGTTGTGTATGGGTGTGTAACCCGGAATGGCATAGAATCATAGTACAGGCTTTAGCCCGGTTTCAGTTAGGTAATGATGGACTTTGGGGCAAGGAATTTATAATGCTAGGAGGTCACATAAGCTTGCTTAAAAATTGATATTGTAGTTAAAGATAGTTATGTTGTTGTTGGGCCCGAGAAGTGCCTTTGATTGTTCTGTGTGTATAATTACAGTAACTGTTTTTTTGTAATCATAAGATTTGTAGTGAACTATAGTTAGAATTAAGTAAAAAATAAAGAAAATATTCTAAAACTAAAAAAAAAAGCACCTGAATTATTTAACAAATGTAAAAAATAATGACTAAAGGAGTTTTTTTAAAACTAAAATAAAAAGACAATATAAAAGGGCTAAAATAAAATTTTGGGGGAAAAAAAAAGTGATGTCAAATAAAGGGGTTGGAATATTATAGCAGGTATCTTTTAAAATTAAATTTTTTAAAGTTAGAATTATAAAAAAAATTATAAAATAAAAAGGGGCAAAAAAGTTTGGGAACAATAAATGGTAAACAAATAAAGGCTTTGGAGTAAATTGGGAAAATAGTGAACTTTTTAGCTTTACCTGAGAATACACTTGATTAGTTAACAATTGCGAATATATGATCTAAGGTAGTTATATGAGCTAAAATAAGGGGCAAAACAATATAAAGGGATACAATTAAGTAATGGTAAAATTTAAATGGGCAGTAGTCACTATGAAAAATTGGTTAGGAGTAAGTTTTTTTTGAAAATTAAAATAAATTGGCAGTTTTTTGACAAAAAAAAAAAAAAAAAATAAAAAAATGTGGGTTTTTGGTACTACTAGCAAAAAATAGTTTTTGGTACTTGAAAAAAGTAATTTGGAAAATACAGTACTGAAAACACAATAAAAAGGCTGAAAAAAAAAAGTAGTGGTAAAGAAAATAAATGGAAGGTAAGAACAATGAATAATGGTAATGCCCTTTGGTTTATAATATGATAGAAGTGGTAGGGCAGGTACAAAAGGGTAATAAAAAGGTTGGGGTTGAATCACAAACAAAAATTGGCAACAAAATGTTATGGGAAGTTTAAAAAAAATGTTTTTAAAGTACAAAAATAAAATTGATGGTAGTAAATATGGTGTTTAATAAAATTTTAGTAAGTAATAATGATTACAAAAAAATGAAAAAGTAATGTTTATTTTATTCAATATTGATTGGTATTATCTAGAGGGTTTATGGGAGTACAAAAGGGAATTAAGAGTACCTAAAATGTAAAAAGTGTATAAAACGGTAAAGGTTAAATTTGACAATTAAAGGTTATTTAAAAGTCAAAAATTTTAAGAGTAATTGAAATTATAGTAAAAATGAAAATTTTTAATTTTTGTAGGTAATTCAATTGATAGTATTTAAAAAATAATTTTAGGTGTAAATGGACAGAGAAAGTATCAATTTTAAACTAATGTTTAGCAAAAAAAGTAAATAAGAAAATTCATAAGGGGGATTATGCTTATAGTAAAATCACAAAAAGAGGTAGTTGAATTTTTTAAAAAACTAAAAGATTTACAATGAAATTTGAACAATAAGGGCAAAAATACACTACACACGTAGCTTTTAAGTTGGCCATTGTTTGTTATTTCTGAAGATTAACCTGAGAAAACGTGATAGATCATTCTGTTCGTGATTGTGTACAGTTGACCTACATTTGTTTTTTCCCAAAAAGAATTTTCCCCCTCCCCTGTGAAGCCTTTTTGTATTGTGTCGTTATTCTCCCGCTTAAGTTTTCTGACTCTATACAGGAGGTTTTCTGACGTTTTTTGGTAAGACACTCGTTTATGTATACCTCTTTCTTTACTTTAATAGATGCAATAATTAAGTCTTTTTTCCTATCATGTGAGTGGAATCTAAGCATAACACTTTTTCTACCATGGGATCCTAGTAACCTGGCTTCTTTTATTTCAGACTCTGGTACAATAACACTAGTTTGGTCCTTTATGATCTGCAGAGTAATTTCTTTACTGTTTGTTTGGTTCATATCACTGGGAAAAAGTGGACTGTTAACTATTACTGCGTCCGATAGTTTATCTTGTTCAGTTTTATCTTTTTGGAGAGCAAAGTAGTCACTGAACTGGTTATCTAAGTTGTTCTTCCATTCTTTTACTGCTTCTTCAACCTTTGTATTAAGAGAAATTATTTGTTCTGTATGCTATGACTGTTTGGATGGTCTTGTCACAGTTAGTCATTCCTGGTGTTGATAACTTTTGTTCAAGACTGAGGATTTTGTTCTCGAGTTGTGTCATCCTGGTGTCTTGTTTTGTTAGCGTCTCTCGAAGATTCATATTTTCAATAGCTAAGTTGGAGATGCATGACTTTAGGGTATCTGGATCGTTGGTCATACCTGAGAGACTACTTGGTAGGTTGAATCCGGGGAAGAGAGGGGAGGATGGGCTGGTGGCAGCCATGTTTGTTGTTATTGTTGTGGTGTGGCCTTGAGTGGTGGTGAGTGGGGTGGTTGCTGAGCCGGCGTCCTCCTGGCTACACTTGTTGAATAGTTGATTTTTCGGCGTTTTCTTGCTGGCCTTGGTGCTGTTTCCTCTTAGATTGCGCCTCATAATACTACAGGAATTGATGTAGTTTAGAAGAAGTTGTAGTTATACAAAGTTTAAGGTTACGTTGTTCGGCTGGCAGCGGGGTGTTGCTATCGGTTTGTGGGCAGTCTTCCTTTGATCTCTATTATGTTCGATTTGTAGGTTTCACTGTTGGTAATCTTTGGTCATTCTGGGTGCTACGTTGGATAGTGCAATTTTGCAAGTAACTAGGTCATCATAGGAGCATTGGTAGCTCTGATAGTTGGAGAAAAGTACAGAGCTTGGAGGTCGCTGCTGCCGCTGCCAAGCGCTGCTTCACCACTCTCTTAACCTCTCTCTTTTTCTCCATATACTCTTCCCTCCTTGCATCACTTCTACTTTGTAAAAACTTCTCATATGCTAACTTTTTCTCCCTTACTACTCTCTTCACATCATCATTCCACCAATCGCTCCTCTTCCCTCCCGCACCCACTTTCCTGTAACCACAAACTTCTGCTGAACACTCTAACACTACATTTTTAATCCTACCCCATACCTCTTCGACCCCATTGCCTATGCTCTCATTAGCCCATCTATCCTCCAATAGCTGTTTATATCTTACCCTAACTGCCTCCTCTTTTAGTTTATAAACCTTCACCTCTCTCTTCCCTGATGCTTCTATTCTCCTTGTATCCCATCTATCTTTTACTCTCAGTGTACTACCACTAGAAAGTGATCTGATATATCTGTGGCCCCTCTATAAACATGTACATCCTGAAGTCTACTCAACAGTCTTTTATCTACCAATACATAATCCAACAAACTACTGTCATTTCGCCCAACATCATATCTTGTATACTTATTTATCCTCTTTTTCTTAAAATATGTATTACCTATAACTAAACCCCTTTCTATACAAAGTTCAATCAAAGGGCTCCCATTATCATTTATCACATCACCATTATCATTTATCACATCACCAGCCACAGCCGCAGCAAGCAGCAACAAGGCTGCTCCTACATCTTGCCGTCCCCTGGGCCTATCCGAACTCCAGTGATGGCCAAGTTGGCAAGTACTGCTGCAACAACATGCAAGGAACCTATAGTGACATAAAAACTGACGGTGACGACAACGAAATGGACTAAATATGACAAAAGAGGGACCGGCATTCAAGTACCAGACCTGCTGCCAGACGTGAACCAGACATGACACGTTTTCCACTACAATGAAATAACTGACCTCCATATCAACTGCACCAGTGTTTAACGAGAAGACAACATGGCAGAAAACCTGATCAACTAAATCTCCAAGGAAATGACAGGTCTGTAGGACTTTTTTCTTCAGTGCCAAACGAGGGAAAGAACTGAGCATTTAAACATGGCTGACCGGCATCCAAACAGCCGCTAGTGCCAGACGTACAACTAGCGAAGTGAAATTCTCATCTTTACTGACGTTCATCTGTTGACAGTAGCATCATATCTGTACCACCATCATATCACCTGTACCAGTGCTAACGAGAGGGAAACACAGGAGACATCGTCAAATCAACAGTACAAAACTCCAAGGTTATAGGTTGGATATCCCTCAGTGCCAGTCGTGAGAAAGAAGTGAATAGTTAAACAGTCAAGGTTAATGTTTTAGTAGCTGACCTATATTCAGCTGACCAGTGTACAGTGAGAGAATCATAGCAGAAAACGCCAAATATATCTATAAACTCAAGGAAAGTCAGGTTGTAGGTGGCGTTACTCCCCTCAGTGTTTTAAAAATGGCTGAGTCAGCAAAACAGGTCAGGCAGTCAACAACACCACACAACCCCCGATAAATGGAACTGAGGGGGATTTGGAAGGATAAAACCAGGGAAAAGTGAGCAGTGAAGAGGGTTTTGAAGAGGAAATTTTACTAGTAATTCAGTGGTGATTGCTAAAGCAGATACTAAGTGTACTAGGGAAAGGAAAAGAGAAATAAATATTATTGTATATGAGTAAAAGAGCGAAGAGTGAAAATGGCAGGTATTAGGGGGGTACAGGCTGCCATAATTATATTTATATTTCTTCTTCAATTCCATGAAGAAAGTAATCAGTCATGGGGGCTGGAAAAGATGAATGGAGTAACAGCGCCCTGGACAGTAAAAGCCCAACAGTTGCCATCCTACCAGAAAAGTAAATGTCACTATCGCCGCAAGGTATGGCAACACCGCATACCTATTAAAATGGTATAAAATACCGACAGGTTGTTAGGTAAGACACATATGCAACAGTTAGGTATCTTTATTATGAAACGTTTCGCCTACACAGTAGGCTTCTTCAGTCAAGTACAGAAAAGTTGATAGAAGCAGAAGATACTTGAAGACGATGTAATCAGTCCATCACCCTTAAAGTTTTGAGGTGGTCAGTCCCTCAGTCTGGAGAAGAGCATTGTTCCATAGTATGAAACAATATGGAGAAGAAGTGACAGAATGGAGCTTTTATAGCGCCAGGAGGTGAGACGTAGGCCACTAGGAGAGGTAAGAACACAGATGTTGAAAGGTTAGGTCCCTCTCAAACCCAGCCCCTCTCACTAGTGGAAGTTGTCGAAGTCGATTGCAGGTCTGTACCAAGATACCCTTGTGTTGCAGTGTCTGACAGATTGAACATTAAAATGGTATAAAATACCGACAGGTTGTTAGGTAAGACACATATGCAACAGTTAGGTATCTTTATTATGAAACGTTTCGCCTACACAGTAGGCTTCTTCAGTCAAGTACAGAAAAGTTGATAGAAGCAGAAGATACTTGAAGACGATGTAATCAGTCCATCACCCTTAAAGTTTTGAGGTGGTCAGTCCCTCAGTCTGGAGAAGAGCATTGTTCCATAGTATGAAACAATATGGAGAAGAAGTGACAGGATGGAGCTTTTATAGCGCCAGGAGGTGAGACGTAGGCCACTAGGAGAGGTAAGAACTCAGATGTTGAAAGGTTAGGTCCCTCTCAAACCCAGCCCCTCTCACTAGTGGAAGTTGTCGAAGTTGATTGCAGGTCTGTACCTCTCCTAGTGGCCTACGTCTCACCTCCTGGCGCTATAAAAGCTCCATCCTGTCACTTCTTCTCCATATTGTTTCATACTATGGAACAATGCTCTTCTCCAGACTGAGGGACTGACCACCTCAAAACTTTAAGGGTGATGGACTGATTACATCGTCTTCAAGTATCTTCTGCTTCTATCAACTTTTCTGTACTTGACTGAAGAAGCCTACTGTGTAGGCGAAACGTTTCATAATAAAGATACCTAACTGTTGCATATGTGTCTTACCTAACAACCGCATACCTAAACAAAAACAATGGCACACAGCTCTTATTGTAGCGCTCTTAAGTGGTGATATCCAAATTAATCCAGGACCTCAAACTATTGTGCAGAGGCAAAACAGACAGATAAATGACGGCAATAATGACGGTCTAGTAGCTAGGAATGATAACCTTAACTCCATATGTAATGCATACATAGGTCAATGTGAGACAATGCAGCCATTATTATCTCAAACACTACCAAACAGGTGCATACACTGTACTAAAGTACGCATGAAAAACAGAAAAGGCACCTTATGTAAAATGTGTAAGGGGTGGGTGCATGATGGATGTATGTACAATTATAGCAACGGTGCCAGAATTCATTTTGTGTGTAACAAATGCACTTTGGCACAGTTACCCTTTAGCAGTGATGACATTGATTTACCTAATTTTAATTCAAATGACCCATTGCCATATATTGATGATTATGATTGTTTTATGAAAACAGGCCTTCACTTTATTCATGTCAATGCAAGATCACTTCTTCCTAAATTGGCAGAGATTAGGATTCTAGCTAACAAAATTAGGGCGGCAGTTATAACCATCTCTGAATCTTGGTTGGATGATACGGTGACTGACGACGAGGTCAAATAGATGGTTACAATATAAAACGCTTAGATAGGAACAGAAAGGGTGGTGGAGTATGTGCCTACATTAGAAATGACTTAGCTTACAACCCAAGACCTGATTTAAATAACAATAAACTGGAGATTCTATGGTTTGAAGTGCTGCTTCCTAAGACCAAACCCATCTTAGTAGGAACTATGTTTCCGCCCTCCTACCCAGGACCAGTTCTTAGAAGACTTTTCCAGAGTCTTGTCCGGAGTTTGAAAACAATTGCGAGACAAAATACTGGGCGACTTTAATATCTGTTTTTCAGCAGCAAAATAACGGGCTATGCAAAAAGGTATAAGCAAATTCTAGGATTAAATAGTTACACTCAACTAATTAATACTCCAACCCGGATCACACAGTTCTCAGCCACCTAATTGACCACATACTTTGTAACCGCTCTGAGAACATTAGTCAGTCAGGCGTCATTACCACAGGTCTTAGTGATCATTTCATCATTTACTGCACCAGGAAAAATAACTAGGGATAGGATAGGCCTACAAGGACAATAAAAATGAGGTCAACTAGAAACTACAGTAAAGAAACACTGGTAAATAGGCTACACAATTGTGACTGGACAGAGATAACAAGTTGCACGACGTAACGATGCCTGGGAAAAATTCAAAACAATGTTCACTACCATCCTTGATAATATTGCACCAGTTAAAGAGGTTAGGATTAAACGAAGATCTGAACCCTGGATGAATACTGAGATATTAGATAATATGAAATTCAGAGACCAGCTGCTAAAAAGATTTAAAGCAAACAGACAGGATATTGCAGCACTAAATGAATTCCAAAGGGTGAGGAACAGAGTACAGAGACTTATAAAAGGAGCAAAGGCAAAGCACTACTGCTCAAAAATTGAAGAGTATAAGCATAACCCCAGAAAGCTCTGGCAACAACTAAAACAGTTGGGGTATAGCCATAAGCCAGTAGATAGGTCTAACAGTACTCACTATCGATAATGAGGTATGCCACGAAACATCTAAGGTGGCAGATTGCTTTAATTCCTACTACACATCTGTTGCATCAACACTAGTAAGTAAACTACCAGCTGCATCAAATACCTTTAACACAGACTCTGATAAGTTTCAAACATACTATACCAATAAAGGGGTAACCCCAAACAGTTGTCAACTAGTAAGTGTATCTCATGACTTTATTCAAAAAGAACTAAGCAGGTTTAAACCCAACTAAGAGCACAGGCCCTGATAACATCCGTCTAAGTTCCTAAAAGATGGTGCTTCTGAACTGTCAATCCCTATTGCTCACATAATAAATCTATCAATCACCACTAATACAGTACCGGAGGGGTTCAAGGAGGCCAGAGTCACTCCTATCTTCAAGAAAAAATAGTAGGTCTGATGTAAGCAACTATAGGCCTGTTAGTATACTCAGTATAATATCTAAAATTCTAGAGAGGGCGGTGTATTCTCAAGTAGTTAAGTACCTTAATGACAACAACATTCTCCATAGCTATCAATCGGGCTTTAGAAGATCCTACTCAACCGACACCTCCCTTATTAATCTGATGGATTACCTGAGAACTGAAATGTCAAAGGGGAACCTCATAGGCATGGTAACCTTAGACCTGCAAAAGGCCTTCGATACTGTCAACCACAATATATTATGTAATAAACTTCAAGCTATTGGTATAGGTTCTGTAGACTGGTTTAAGTCCTACCTTAGCAACAGGAGACAAATAGTCAAAATCAACAAAACAGAATCAGAACCCCTGCCGATAACATGTGGAGTTCCCCAAGGTAGTATTCTGGGTCCCTTATTATTCTTATGTTATGTCAATGAAATGCCTATAAGTGTCAAGTGCAAACTCCTACTGTATGCAGATGACAGTGCTCTGTTAGTGTCAGGTAAAGACCCACAAGATATTGCTAATGTTTTAACACTGGAACTGGAGTCCTGCAGCAAATGGTTAGTAGACAACAAACTATCATTACACCTAGGGAAAACTGAAGCCATTCTCTTTGGCACGAAACATAAACTGAGAAGGGTAAATAATTTTAATGTTCAATGTAATGGGGAGCCCATCACTTTGGTTTCATCAGTAAATATTTGGGAATCCCTTTGACCCATGCATGTCAGGAGAATTGATAGGGAACAGTGTAGTAAAGAAAGCGAATGCCAACTGAAGTTCCTGTATAGACAGCACAGTGTCTACCTACTGAGGCTCGCAGGACCCTTGTCTAGCCCTTATACAATGCCATATTGATTACGCTTGCTCTTCTTGGTACTCTGCCTTGACAAAAAAACTGAAAGATAGACTGCAAATCACCCAGAACAAAATCATAAGATTCATCCTGGGGGCTGGGACCAAGAGAACATGTAGGCCAGGATGAATTACAGCAGTTGGATATGCTGAATGTTGAAGACAGAGTAAAACACTGAAGCTAATCATGTTTATAAAATTGCTCTACAAACAATGTCCAGAATATCTTGCTGTCAATTTTGTCAAGGCTGGGAACCAAAGCAATCATAGTACTAGGGGGAGAGAGCACAACTTTGTAGTACCCACAGTCAGTGGCCAGGCTTCAAACACCTTTTATTGTACAGCAATAAAGGAATGGAACAGACTACCTGCACATGTCAAAGCCAGTCATAGCGTGAACCAGTTCAAGAAGAGTGCCAAAAGGTGTCTGATGAATGTAGCTACAGAAAGGGAGGGGAATGATTTTCTATTTTTTAGCTAACATACGTGTAAATTTTACCTTATTCCTTGTAATGACCCTCGTATTGTAGATAGTCTTAATGACCTTGGTGTAGCAGATAGTCTTTTTAGTATGATAATAAGATGTTATCTTCATTGTAGAATAATAAGAAAATATTATAACCTTTATACTATAATAATAAGGTAAAAGGACCCCAATGGAAATAAGTCACTCTGTCTGACTTTTTTGGGTTATCCTAGGTTCTCTACACATATGCTGCTATGTATGATAATTCTATGTAACTGTATTTGTGTATACCTGAATAAACTTACTTACTTACTTACTTACTTACCTGGCACCCCAAACTTACCTACCACATCCTCTCTAAAAGTTTCTCCTACTTTAGCATTCAGGTCCCCTACCACAATTACTCTCTCACTTGGTTCAAAGGCTCCTATACATTCACTTAACATCTCCCAAAATCTCTCTCTCTCCTCTGCATTCCTCTCTTCTCCAAGTGCATACACGCTTATTATGACCCACTTCTCGCATCCAATCTTTACTTTAATCCACATAATTCTTGAATTTACATATTCATATTCTCTTTTCTCCTTCCATAACTGATCATTCAACATTACTGCTACCCCTTCCTTTGCTCTAACTCTCTCAGATACTCCAGATTTAACCCCATTTATTTCCCCCCACCGAAACTCCCCTACCCCCTTCAACTTTGTTTCGCTTAGGGCCAGGACATCCAACTTCTTTTCATTCATAACATCAGCAATCATCTGTTTCTTGTCATCCGCACTACATCCACGCACATTTAAGCATCCCAGTTTTATAAAGTTTTTCTTCTTCTCTTTTTTAGTAAATTTCTACAGGAGAAGGGGTTACTAGCCCATTGCTCCCGGCATTTTAGTCGCCTCATACGACACGCATGGCTTACGGAGGAAAGATTCTTTTCCACTTCCCCATGGACAATAGAAGAAATAAAGAGGAACAAGAGCTATTTAGAAAAAGGAGAAAAACCTAGATGTATGTATATATATATGCATGTGCGTGTCTGTGAAGTGTGACCAAAGTGTAAGTAGGAGTAGCAAGATATCCCTGTTATCTAGCGTGTTTATGAGACACAAAAAGAAACCAGCAATCCTACCATCATGCAAAACAGTTACAGGTTTCTGTTTCACAGTCATCTGGCAGGACGGTAGTACTTCCCTGGGTGGTTGCTGTCTACCAACCTACTACCTACTTATAAAGACCATAAATCCCTCAAAAGAAAGTCCCTGTAGCCCTCCGAGAAATCCCTCTCCCGCCTCCTACCATATATTTCCCTGTTGCGACACTTTGTTCTATAAAAGGATGCTGCTATGGCCATCCTACGTTCCTCCGTCCCTTTGTCTCTCATTGCCCATGATATATACACAAAATCAACCACTAAGTAAGCCACTGCCCTTTGAACCTTTACCCCTACCCCACCTACATCTAAACTGAGCGCTCTCAAAACCGACAACCATTTCCCCCCCCACATACCGGATTACTTTCCCTAACCATTCCCGCACAACCCCTAGGCTTTCACAAAAATAAACTACATGAAAAGCTGATTCATCTACCCCACAAACCTGACACTCCCCACCCTCCCTTATTCGCCTATTTCGTAAAACAACCCCAGACGGCAATATTCCGTGAAGAAACCTATACATTACCTCCCTCATGCGTGGCCGGATGCGTAACCCTTTTAATCGACCCCAAATGTCTTCCTGTGCGTACATCGGGTACACTCCTTCCATTGCCACTACCACCCTAGGCCATATCTTCCTCTCCATGGACCCTACCCGCATGTTTCTCGGATCTCTGACCATCATCAATAGACGCAACAACTCCTCACCATCTCTCAAATCTTGTCCCTTCCACCATCTCTGAAGGTCTCCCTGCAGCATCCCCAACCCTCCACTCCCCTCCCCCCGAGCCCTTAGCAACCCATGTTTCACATATACACACTTCAACCTTCTTTCCAAATGAATTAACCCCACCCCTCCCAAGGCCACTGGAAGTGTTACCACCTCCCTTTTCAACCAATCGCATCCCGAACCCCAGATAAAACGGAAAACTCTGCTCAACAATCTCCAGACATCCCCATACACCAAAGGGTACAAAGCTGCCATATGCCATATTTTGCTGTACAAAAACACATTGACCACAATGACCCTCTGGTGTAGCATAAGATGTGTCGGCCTCAATCCTGACAATCTTCCCAATACCCTATCTACCACACCCTTTGAATTATTCTCCCTCGCCATCTGAGCATTACCCATATACACAACTCCACAAATTTTCACCCGGTCCACGACACACCACCTCACCACCCCACCCCCGCCCTCCTGCCCATCCCATTCACCCAATCTCATGAGCTTTGATTTATGCACATTCACTGCCATACCTGTTGCCATCCCAAAAACATCTATAACTCTCTCCAGACCCTCCAATCCCTCCCTCCCACTCACTAGGACAGTTGTGTCATCAACATAACCCCAACTTATGCCTAGAACAGATTAACTCGGTGGCACTCGATGTATGCACAAGGCTTATTCCTCTAAGAAAAAGGAGGAGTAGATGTAAAATAGAAAGAGACAGGCGCTCCCTTTACAGGCAACGGAAAAGAATAACAGAGAGGCTAAAAGAGGTCAATATATCTGAAATGCGTAGGGAGACACTGGTCAGAGAAATAGCAAGCATCGAACTTAAGCTAAAAGAATCCTTTAGGAGTCAGGAATCGCGGGAAGAACTAAAAGCCATAAATGAAATCGAAAGAAACCCAAAGTATTTCTTCTCCTATGCCAAATCAAAATCGAGAACAACGTCCAGTATTGGGCCCCTACTTAAACAAGATGGGTCCTACACAGATGACAGCAAGGAAATGAGTGAGCTACTCAAGTTCCAATATGACTCAGTTTTTAGCAAGCCGCTAACCAGACTGAGAGTCGAAGATCAAAATAAATTTTTTATGAGCCACAAAATATGATTAACACAAGCCTATCCGATGTTATCATGATGCCAAATGACTTCGAACAGGCGATAAATGACATGCCCATGCACTCTGCCCCAGGGCCAGACTCACGGAACTCTGTGTTCATCAAGAACTGCAAGAAGCCCCTATCACGAGCCTTTTCCATCCTATGGAGAGGGAGCATGGACACGGGGGTCGTCCCACAGTTACTAAAAACAACAGACATAGCCCCACTCCACAAAGGGGGCAGTAAAGCAACAGCAAAGAACTACAGACCAATAGCACTAACATCCCATATCATAAAAATCTTTGAAAGGGTCCTAAGAAGCAAGATCACCACCCATCTAGACACCCATCAGTTACACAACCCAGGGCAACATGGGTTTAGAACAGGTCGCTCCTGTCTGTCTCAACTATTGGATCACTACGACAAGGTCCTAAATGCACTAGAAGATAAAAAGAATGCAGATGTAATATATACAGACTTTGCAAAAGCCTTCGACAAGTGTGACCATGGCGTAATAGCACACAAAATGCGTGCTAAAGGAATAACAGGAAAAGTCGGTCGATGGATCTATAATTTCCTCACTAACAGAACACAGAGAGTAGTCAACAGAGTAAAGTCCGAGGCAGCTACGGTGAAAAGCTCTGTTCCACAAGGCACAGTACTCGCTTCCCATCTTGTTCCTCATCCTCATATCCGACATAGACAAGGATGTCAGCCACAGCTCCGTGTCTTCCTTTGCAGATGACACCCGAATCTGCATGACAGTGTCTTCCATTGCAGACACTGCAAAGCTCCAGGCGGACATCAACCAAATCTTTCAGTGGGCTGCAGAAAACAATATGAAGTTCAACGATGAGAAATTTCAATTACTCAGATATGGTAAACATGAGGAAATTAAATCTTCATCAGAGTACAAAACAAATTCTGGCCACAAAACAGAGCGAAACACCAACGTCAAAGACCTGGGAGTGATCATGTCGGAGGATCTCACCTTCAAGGACCATAACATTTTATCAATCGCATCTGCTAGAAAAATGACAGGATGGATAATGAGAACCTTCAAAACTAGGGAGGCCAAGCCTATGATGACACTCTTCAGGTCACTTGTTCTATCTAGGCTGGAATATTGCTGCACACTAACAGCACCTTTCAAGGCAGGTGAAATTGCCGACCTAGAAAATGTACAGAGAACTTTCACGGCACGCATAACGGAGATAAAACACCTCAATTACTGGGAGCGCTTGAGATTCCTAACTATATTCCCTGCGAACGCAGGAGGGAGAGATACATGATTATATACACCTGGAAAATCCTAGAGGGATAGTACGAACTTGCACACGAAAAATCCTTCACTACGAAAGAAAAGACTTGGCAGACGATGCACCATCCCCCCAATGAAAAAGCAGGGGTGTCGCTAGCAAGTTAAGAGACCATACAATAAGTGTCAGGGGCCGAGATGTTCAACTGCCTCCCAGCCACACATAAGGGGGATTACAACAGACCCCTGGCAGTCTTCAAGTGGCATGGAAAAGCACCTAAAGTCAGTTCCTGATCAGCCGGGCTGTGGATCGTACGTGGTTTGCGTGCAGCCAGCAGCAACAGCCTGGTTGATCAGGCTTCTGATCCACCAGGAGGCCTGGTCACAGCGGGCCGCGGGGCGTTGACCCCCGGAAACTCTCTCCAGGTAAACCTCAGTATGATACAGGACTCCCACTTGTATGTCCTCCTTACCCCTCCTGTATGCACCTTTCCACTGCCTATAAAACGGATTCTGTAAACATGCAAATATATTTGTGACAAATAGGCAACCCTGCCTCAATCCCTGCCCATTCCACATGCATCCCCACCCTCCATTAATCTGTCACACATCCAGATCCCCAATATAAAGTACATGCCCAATTCACAATGTCCTCCCCCGAACCCCTGCCGCCCTCAATTGATTCTCCACAGAGCCTCCCTCTTCGACAATAGCCTCGTTCCCCTCTTGTGGACCTCAATAAACTTCTAATAACACTATGTCCCTCAACATTGATCTCCCCAGAATCCCATATTAACCCTCATATTACCTCTCCAATGACCTTCTTGATACGATTTTCCACAAAATTTTTGCAAAAATTTGTAGTCTCACACATGAGTGATATCATCCGGTAATCTCTCACCTTTGCACTGACTTTCAACCTTTGGCACCAAAAACTACTAGCGCTGTCAACCTGCAAGGTCCCAAGCCAACTTTCTTTTATGATATTAAATTATTGCTCACCAAAATATCTTTTAATAATCGCATTGCTGTATGTAAAACTCCGCAGTCAGGCCATCTATCCCCGTGCCTTTACCCCTGCTCTACTCATTTAAAACCGTCCACACCTCTTCCTCCACAATAGGCCCCTGTAACTGTTCCCTGTCTTCTCTGTCCAGCCTCACTCAACCACCCATCCCCACGTCTCTCTTAAAGCCCCCTCTCTCACTCCCCACACTCCTCATATTTGCACTAAGCCAAGCATCAACATCCCTCCCATCCCATCCGTCGACACAAATCTTGTACCTCCCTATTCCCTCGATGTCCCAAGAACTCTCAAACCCACATTTTCCATTGCAACGCGCTGGCACCCCTTGCCCTTGCAGGACACCGCCGAAGGTCGATCACCCACATGGACCTCTCCAACCCCCCTAAAACCCTTGCTGGCTCAAACCTCTGTTTTGCACTCCATTAGGCGTTCCTTCACTCCTCTATGTCAGCACTGGGGCTCCATCCCCCCCCCTTATTCTCTCATACATGCTCCCTTAACTGCACCTCAAGATACTAATAAAGCCCATAGCCAATTGATTTCCGTGCCGTCCCTGTCGGAATAGAAACTCTCGAATCCTCGTCTTCACCATCACATCCACCATCTCAACACATCCCCATGGACTTCCATCCCCCTCCCAAAAAGCCTTTCAACCATTTTAATTTTTAGGTGCAAATAGGACCCTCCTCAACATATTGAAGCAACTGAACATTCAATTTCCATAACTCTCATACCTGTTCGGCCGCCCCTCCCCATCCAAAATCCACCAAAACACCTCTATGATCAGAAAAAAGACATCCAAAACCCTTACACTTGCACCACTGCTTTTCCTTGTCACATATATCCTGTCCAGCCGCTGCAGCATACCCATGCCTTCACAATGGGTGTGCTGCACCTCACCGCTGCCCCCCTCCACATCCAACAACCCCTCCCCGGTTAACAGGTCCTCAGAATGCAGAACAATATCCTGCTCCTAGGATCACATTCCTTGTGGTGTATAAACGCAATTCCAGTCCCCTCCCACCACAGCAAAATGCTGGAAGGCGACCTTAAGTGATCACCATCATTCACGTACAAAACTCATTATTCACTGACCTGTCCCCCTCCGCCGGACCATAAACACACAAAAGACATCCTATCTCTTCCCATGTCCCATCCACTCTTTACCCTCCCTCCCCCCTCTCACAATGATGTCAGTAAACGGGCCTAGCCTCCCTCACCAAAATAGCCACTCCTCTTTTAATCTCGTTGAGTGTGCTGCATATACAGTATTCCCCTCAATCATCAACATAACAACCAGATTGTGGTTGTGGATCTTAGCACAAACAACTACAATCTACACCATACCTAATGAGCATCTCATGAACCATACCAACTTCCTAGAATTTCTCAGACCTTAAAATTTAAAGAGAGACTTGAATTTGTCAATGGAGGATTTATTCTTTTTATGTATTGCACCACCTTTATCCCTTCCCTTTATATTGCCTTGTCTTCTCTCACCATTCTGTGATTGCTTTCACATGCCCTTGCCTGGACCCCCAGGTCCATGTCAACCACTTAGACCCAATTCTTTCGCCCCAAATGCTGTGCAGAGTGAGCACATCAATTCCACGTCGAGGGCACTGCTGCTCTCTTCCGTGACACTAAGCCTTTCTCCTCTGCTCCACCCCGGAAGCATCCCCGTGCACTTCCGCCACCACCGTGCCAATTTGCAACCAGCATCAACCTGGGTCTCTGAATGCCTCCCCCCCCTCTCACCACCTGGAACCCCAGCAGTATCCCAGGGCACCCACAAGCCCCTCAACTGTGCCTCTCCTGCGAGTCCCTAACAGGTCGTGGAGGACTGAATCAATGGTTGCCTCCACGTCCTGTACCTCACCAAGTGACAACCAATCTCTGGTTCCGGTGCCTGCCCTGGCAACGCATGGACTCTTCTCGGAAGAGTTACACACTCTTCCTCCCTCAAGGCCTCCTCGAACCTCCACACTCCACGGGGTCCCTTGTTCAAGGAAACCGACTCAGGTCGTGCAAAGTCAGCTATCTCAAGGACTCTGAATGCCTCCTTATGGATGCTCCTTCGCCTGTGTACCACTGTGTTTAACACACTGCGCAGCATGTGATCATAGGCACAGCATAATCGCAGGTTCGTCGTTTGCCCCACCGTAAGTCACCATTACTTGAGTCCTGAAGTCTTCTAGGGAAATATAGAGGAATAGGATGATCAATGTCATTTTTAAGGAAAAACTTCCTTCAGGCATCAGCATACTCGAGCCTTCTTCCACTTCCCCAAGTCGCCATATGAACAGTCCCCAACTTTCGAAGACGGCTCGTAGGGTCTGCCTCATCAGCCTTCAAAGGGTACATTTCTGTCTTCTCCCATGTATATGGCGGGACACATCATGGAGCCTTACTGGCACTGCAGGATTCACTGGTACACAAAGATCTTGGAACCTGGCGACTATGTCCTCGTATACACTTGCATATGCGAAAAATTTCAAAATTTCTATATGCCCCGTTCAAGGCTACACCATACAGCTCTTCGTTGGCAATGCCGTATGTGTCCCTGATGATGGCAGGTAATAAAACTTGAGCTGAGTGGGCATGCACAGCCCCATGCACCACTTCTATGCCGACAGTGTTTACCCTTCTTCTTGCCTGCTGCGCCATTTTGAGAAAACCAAGTTGTCACCAGCTGACAGCAGAGAGCAGGCTCAGCTCACGTCCGCTCGTCCCAGACGTTGAGTGACGAATGTCTACATATCCTATTATTCCAGGCCACACTTTCCCGACCTCCCCGACACCTCCACTCGTGTTATATACAAAATGCTCAACCATTCTATAGAAGGGGTCCTGATGCACGCTACAACATGGTGTCATGGGGACTCCTGCCGAAGTCCCCTACCCTTGTCACTTGCGATTGCCCCCATAAGCATCCATTATGCGGGTAAGATGAGGTGCGCCGGAACACCCCCCTCCACCCCACACCACCCACGGTACAATGTAGTTACCCAATTAACTATTTCTTACCATAACCTGCCCTCCCAGTATAGCTCCCAATGCTCCCCTGTCCACCCTGTCATAGGCCCCCTGCCAGTCTAAAGAACAACGCCGCCTCCCTCCCCCCCCCCTTTTGACTCACAAAAATTCTCGGTATTCCATGACCTTCCAAAACATGGATTTCCAGGCACACCCTAATGCGTTTTCAAAACACTCTCCTACACACATTCTAAACCTATTACCCAAAGACTTTAGCGAATAACTTATAATCAGCAATAACAGAGATATGGCAAGTTATCCTTGAGGGTGTGCTGCCCCTTACCTTCTGGACCAACACTACAAACTGTGTTGCATGCTTGTCCCCCATCCACCCTTCTCCTTCATCTGATTTAATAACCTACCCATGAAACCCTGGATCACCTCCCAATGTTGGGATAAATTCAGCCAGGAGACCGTCTTTTCCCGGTGCTTTTGCTCTCCTCATTCCCCTTAGCCACTCTATATCCTCTTCCGTATTACCCCCCCCTAAAGCCTTCCTATCGCTATTCCCTATATTACACGTCACATACTCACGACCTTCTCTGAAGCCACTTCCCCACCCTCCACTTTGTCCAATACCCTTCATACCCATTATCAGCATGTGCACACATTCCTTTCAGAGTTACGTATCTTCCTGACCACACCCCTAAACCCTCCCGCCAATCTCATGTACCTCTAACTCGGAATAGCTGTAACCTTCTGTCTTTGTTTTTGATGTCGCCAACCCACCGCCAATGGCTTGTCTCCCCCCAAAGCACTCCTCTACCCCTGCACTTACTGCTTGAAACCTTTCGTTTTGTACTCTCAGTCTCACTTTGACCTCGACAATTTCATCCATAGGATAGCTTCCCCCCCACAGCCCCTGCCCATACACAACCCCTTAACCTGTCCTTCTAAAAAATTTGAAAGTCCATGTTTTAAATCATGATACGTTTTCCCACTCAAATATTTTCCTAATCCTTTCCTTGGCTACACAATCCCACAATTGCACGACATCTTCAAACTCCTCTGCCTCTTCGCTAATGCTCCTTCCACAGGACAGAAAATCCATCTAACCCCTCCTCAATCACTCAATGCCACTTATATTTAATTTCCAGTAACTCCTGTATATTTCCGCAAGCGCCTCCACCCAACCTCCACCAAACACTGCTCTATGATCCGTCTTGCTGCTTCACAGTTTTGAAAGATCCGCCACTACAACCCCGTGAGAAAGATACACCTATCTGAACCTCGCAGCATACCTCTCCTAACAAACGTATGTCTGTCTCAGACGCCCCCCCTCGGAACGAGTCACCATAACCTACTTATCCCTAATTAATTCCCTTAGGGTCACAGACACATAGCCTGACCCTTTCGGTTCCGCATCAGCCCTCCTATAAACGCAGTTCCAATCACCTCCTACTTATTGAACTCCGGTAATGGACACGGAAAAAAAAACAAGGGTCCTTCAACGCCACACCTGCTTCAACCTGCCCACGTTATTCTCTGCAGGTGCATTATACGCCTAATGAAGGCCACAACGTTTGCCATCCACCAACATCTATGCACTAAACACCACTTCCCTCCCCCTCCTTCTCTGCAAAACAAACAGGGCTTGCCCTCCCTTAATTATATACCCACCCCTCCTTTCAAATGGGCAGATTGCTGGAGTTACCCACCTGAAACCCCGACACCTTCCAACACCCTACCCTCCTTAAAAATTTTGGTCCTGAAGTGACACACATCACTCTAAATTTATTCAGAAACATTTAAACCATTCTCTCTTTACACTATTAACACAGACATTAACGTTTACTGTCATACACTGGAGGCCATATTAAAGTTTCCACCCCTGCCTCCTCTCTTCACTCTTCCGAATGCACCTTCCCTCTCTCCCCCCCCCTTCTTTTGGTGCCTCCTGTCGTGGCCACCACTGGAGAGAGTTTACCTGGAGAGGTTCCGGGGGTCAACGGCCCCCGGGCCCGGTCTGGACCAGGGCCTCCTGGTGGATCAGAGGCACTGATCAACCAGGCTGTTGCTGCTGGCTGCACGCAAACCAACATACGAGCCACAGCCCAGCTGATCCGCGAACTGACTTAAGGTGCTTGTCCAGTTGCCAGCTGAAGACTGCCAGGGGTCTGTTGTAATCCCCCTTATGAGAGGAGTGTCGGGCCAGTTGAACTTCTCGGGCCCCTGACACTTATTGTATGGTCTCTTAACGTGCTTGATGACACCCCTGTTTTCACTTCTGCCAAAAATTTGCTTTCCAGGCCCGCTGCGCTGGCGTTAGTACCATCATTTCTTGTGACATCGCATACTCCATGCCTGTCTGGGGATGACCTCACAATGTACCTCAATCTACAATGTACACTGTTGTAATGATCTCGGTGACCCTCAGTCACGCGGTCACTCCCGGTCGTCCGAAATAGTTCCCCTGTTTGATGTTCCAGCGTCACTACTCGTTCTTTACCACCTTTCCAGGTGCAGCCACCTCTCAGCGGTGACAAGGCTAGAACTCAGCTAATTCCTCCTCAATTTCCTAACACTTCTCCTGAAACTTTTTGCTCATCTCGGATCTCTGGAAGTGTCATCTGGGCCAGGTAACTGGTCAAGGGCCTCACCATATCCCAGCCTGATGAGCCTCATCACTATCTCACACCATAGACGACCACGCCCTCTTCACGTCTTAGCATTCACCTGCTTCCTTCCAGTGTAGAAACAGATGCCTCAGCCTCTCGTCCGGAGATCGTTGCCTCTTCCCACACGCGGCGCTATGCTGATTCGTATTCCCACAATAGTCGGCATGTACGTCTTTGCAGGGGTACGGACACCCATGACCTGTGGTCCTGAATTCCTTTAGGTACACATAAGATGGTATGGGGTGTCGCAATGTCATTTTCAGGTTTAAAAGTGCCTCTGGTCAGACCTGCATAGGCACCCGTCACCCACGCACCATGAGGGCCAAATGAACAGTTGGTGTATTCCTCAGAAACTTTTTCTGATGTCTGTCTCATCGCCTCAAAGGGGACATTACGCAGTTTTTATCATGTATAATGTCTGGATACATCTATCATCCTCACAAAAAAGATGGTGTAACATCAAGACATACGTCCTGAAAACGGTTGACAACGATTAATAAATACGTTGCTGAGTGCAGTTCACAAAAAAATCTATTGCTCGTTCAATGCTTCCCTGCTAAACAAAACTCTCAATCCTGAATGCCTTAAGTGTCTCTCGGGTGATTATGGGTAGTAATACTGGACTGAAACTGGCGTTATTTGCCCCACTGAGAGTTCAACACCGACATTGTTGATCCTGCGTCTATGACTGGAACGCCATGTTGACTAATGGTAGTTCTCCTGGGCTGACAGAGAGGCGTGACATGCGCCCACCTCACACTACTGCAGTCAGGGAACTGAAGGGGCGTTTGGCAGGAGGTCAGACGGCCAAGAGCGATGCGAACAATGAATATTTTTTTAATAACGGGTAATTTTAGGACAGGGGGTTGGAAAATATCCTTTTATTTCTTCGAGCTTTGGAGGCTTCTTCAGAATAACTAAGAGGTTCACTGACACCTTTTTCAAATTAGTCTGTGAGGAACTGAAGTCAAACTATTAAATTTGGTACAAAACTTCTGAACAAGTTTACAGATCCAGGAAATTCTTAAATAACTTTTTGGTAGCAGGGAATGTACTTTCTAAAATGGCTTTAGTCTTATTAGAAGAGGTGATAAAAGTGTTGTCAGAGATAATGAAACCGAGGTATTGTACCTTAGGATGCCAAGAAAGCACTTCTTGGCTTGACTGAAAGGCCATGAGTCTTAGTCTTTTCAAACGAGCGACAGTGTAGTAAATAGTCTTCTCAGTCATGGTCATGATATAAATATTATCAAAATACATTGAGACCATTTGAGATCAGCAAAGAACTATTCTCATAAGGCCTAATATAAGGTGGCACACGTGGTAACCAAGCCGAAGGCATTGTGCGATTTTGCATTAGACCTCTATGAGTAGGAAAGCCGTGTATGGTTTTAGTCCTGGGTGTAATGGCACTTGATGTATGCTTGTGAGATATTAACTCCAAGAAGAAATTTACAGTCATGGAATTTATACAAGTCATGATCGTAACACTGGCGGGTTTTGCATCCCATTCAGTGATAGTATTTAAATAACGAAAAATCTTTGCCGTCTGTAAGATTGTCGGGTTTCTTTAAACCAATTAACAATGGTGAACAGAAAGTTTAATTTAAAGGTTCAATGATATTAAGTTTAATAGTTTTGTCAACTTCATTATCAAATGTTTCCGTAAGTGATGGGAACCAAGGCTAGATTTCCGCCTTACTGGTTCATGATCTGACAATTCAATCTTGTGTAACAAATGGTGGTAAGTCCTGGGATCTCTGTGATACGTCAGAAAATGTATTTACTAAGGTACTTACTTGAGACCTTTGTTTATTTGATATTTCGTTGTTGATGTTGACGTCTGACTTCTTCGGGGAAGGATCACTTCGTTAGATATCCAGTAGTCCTTTGACTTTCGCAGCCTGAACACGGTAAAGGGTGGTTGTGATCTGCACCCTCTGCTGTTTGTAAGCGAGCTTCCTTGACAGTTACCTGGCTGCAGTGGTGTGAAGTGGTGCTGTCACGCCTCTGCTAACAATATAGGTGGCACTGTGATAGTCAAGATGGCGGTTTTCTGTGGAGCCGGTAATATAGTAGGCATTGAGCTACTTAGAGGAAACGATCGCGCCTAGTTTCTGCGCAAGTCTTCTTGCCAAAGATCATCGGGAGGACATAGGCATAAAAAGATAGTGACTTGTCTGGAGTAGCAATTAAATGGAGGCCAAAGAATTTGCTTTTTTTTTATTTTTTATTTTTTTGTCAAACTTGCTATCGGCAACGGTTTATGAATCATTAGTCACCAGGTTTCAGGACGTAAGTCGTAGAATCACTCCAGCTGTCAGTGTAAGAATGAGTAGATGTTTCACGGCATTATCGTCACGGACCCCACCCCTCTATTTTACCCATTTTCAAGTTATGCAACGTTCCCTTTGAGGCAGACGAGGCGGATTATCAGGAAAGTTTTTGAGGACGTATGGGACAGTGCAGTTATGCTCAACCATTGGTACGTGGGCGGCAGGCGCCTATGTGGTTTTACCAGAGGGTTCTTTCAACTCCAAAATGACTTTGAGGCTCCCAATACCGTCCTATGTGTAATCTACAAGAATTCAGGGACGCGGTATTGTTAATGTACCCAGGACAACGACGTACATGCCGCCTATGTGGTGAGTATGATCACATAGCGGCGACCTGTGACAAGCGAAGACGTGTTCCTAGACCTGTGGTGGACGTCGCAGCCCCTGCTTCAAAGGTGGCAGGTGAGGAACAAACATCTGACGGAGAGCGTGGTGTTTTGTGGAGCGAGATAGTGGATCGGGCACACAGGACTGGTGGTGAGTTGGAGTCCCGCCCCCAGCTGCCTGATCAGGTGTCGTCTCCTGTGGATAAGGAGGAGCGGCAATTACAGGAGAAGGTTCTTGAGCTTGAGGAGGAATTGTTCGAGGCGTTGAAGACTTTTGTCACCGCCTGAGAGGGACATTACACCTGAGCGTGGTGTCATCAGAGAGTCATCGCTCCAAGAAAATCGGAGACATGATATTTTGGGACGTGAGGTGGTTTGGAGTCCTCCGTTGAATCATTAAACCATTCTCAGGTGGAGGTGGAGGTTCATCGAGAGGCAACATCTGACCAAGACATGTGTAACAGGACTGTCACGAGAAAGAGGTAAAGTGTGAAGGTAGTGGTATAGGTGGTGGTAGCCATGATAGGAGGCACCGGAAGAAGGAGGGGGGGGGGGAAAGAGAGCACTTCACTGAGTCCCCTTTAATTCAGCTTGAGTTGTAAAGAGTGATGAGAGGAAGCAGGGGTGGAAACTTTAATAGGCCTTAGGTGTATGTCTGTGAATGTTAATGGGTTATGTAGCGGTGTGAAGAGAGATTGGTTTCGTAATTTCCTGAATAAATCAAGAGTGGATGGTTGTGTCCTGCAGGAGCCACAATTTTAAAGAGGGTAGGGTGTTGAGGTTGGCAGGATTTCGGAGGAGTTACCCTGCCATCTCCGTCTAAAAGATGGTGTGGGATTTTAATAAAGGGAGGACGTGCCCATTTGTTATGCAGAGAAGCGAGGGAGGAGGGGGAGGGAGGGTGTTGACAGTGTGGATGGGTGGTGGGCATGGGTAAGGGTGTCTTTTGTGGAGTGAGTATGCACTGGCAGAAATTAATACAGGTAAAGAATGGTTTTGTGTGCGAGGATCTTGTGTTTTTCTTAAGTGCACTGCCAGAGGTGGCAATAGTTGGTGGGGACTGGAATAGTGTAATCAGGGTGGCTGATGTGGACCCAGAAGGGGCTGGATATATGTCTGTGGCTCTTAGGGATTTATTAAGGGATGTTAGGTTATGTGATACCTTTGGAGGGGCAGTGTGGGAGACTGAAAATACGTTTGTTAGGAGTGGATATGCTGCAAGACTAGATAGAGTGTACCTTTCTCAGGGAGTGGACGTGAAATCTTTCAGTACTGTTGAGGCTACAATGTCAGATCATAGGGCAGGTGGTGGTGGAGGTTGGGTGGGGGCACGCTCGCGGACATATATAGAAGTTATTGGAAATTAAATGTAAGTGTGTTAGATGATGAGGGGTTGGAGGGTTTTTCAGTCCTATGGAGGGAGCTTAGTGTGGAAGAACAGGGCGTGGACGACATTGTGACATGGTGGGATAGTGTTGCAATAAGGAAAGGGATTAGAAATTTTATGTGAGAGAAGGGAACGTATTAATAATTTAAGAATGGATGGCTAACGTTTTAGAGGATAGGTTATGAGGTTGTGTGGCGGGGGGTGGGTCAGCGGAAGATAAATAACCCAAACAATAAGACAATCATAAATTAATTTTCCTCATGGATGATATAGCTGAAATAAAGGGGAGGTGAGGGTGTGCAAAATTGTAAGGTTTCAAGCTGTAAGGGTGCAGGCAAGGGGTGGAAGAAGTGCTTTGGGCGGACAAGCAGTCAGCTTGTCGCCCCAAAGAAACAAAAGCAATGGCAGGCGGTGACAGCTAATCCCATGTTTAGAGGTAACGGAGATGGTTGGGAATTATAGAAGCAGGCAGGAGATTTGAACCACGAAGGGATGTGTGCCTATGCAGAGGCTTGAGTACGAGAATTACGGAAAAGTGGGGGGGGGGTGTGCGTGCGTTTTAGACAAGGTGTGTACGTATGTGACATTAATTTAGGAAATAGTGATAGAAAGGGCTTTAGGTGGGATTATTATGGAGAGGAAATAGAGAATGCATTAAGGGGAATGAGGAAGGGGAAAGCTCGGGTAGTGGACGTTTGACGGTCTCCCAGTAGAATTTTATTTACAACATTGGCGTTAATTAAGGGGATTTATAGTTGATTATTTAATCGTATGAAGGAGGAGGGTAAGTTGGGGGGAGGAAGCAGGTTAACTGCAATTGTCGTGTTGGTCCGAAGGGCAAGGGGCAGCCACCCTTCAGGAGTACCGAGCCATATCGCTGTGGCAGACTAAGGTTTTTGCAAAAAATTATAGGTAATAGGATTCGAATGTGGTGTGGGAGGGGTGGTGTCAAATCTCAGTTTGGGTTGCGGGGAAGGTCGATGATTGAAGGACATGGGATACTGGAAGTTTTGTGGAAGCTAAGGGTGGGGGTAGAGGGCTGCTTTGTTTGGCTCTAGATTGGCAGGGAGCATATGATAGAGTGGAAAGGGGTGCTTTGCAGGTTTACTTAGGAGCAGGGTTTTGGGGAGGAAATAGTCGAGTGGGTAATACGTTTGTACAAGTGGCGAAAATGAGGTTACAGATTAATGGGTGTCTGGGTGGAGGAAATTGCAAAGGGTAGAGCTTAGGCAGGGATGCCCCATGTCCCAATAGTTGCGTGTTTCCGGACCCCTTTTATAGATGGTTGACCATAGCTTATGTACTCCATGTGAGGGAAGTGTGGGGGTGGAGAGGCCTGCCGGTGTTTAAATTGGATATGTGACGACACCACGTTCTCATTCATGGAATGGATGTCAATGGGAGTGTTGGTCGAGGTGTGAATTTTTGGAAGTGCCAGGGTATGCAGGTAAATAGTGCAAAGTCACCGTACATGGGGTTGGGTTCTTGGGTGGGGGGTGTGGGGGGAGATGTAATGTTGTTCAAGAATGGGCGGTGTCTTAAAGATTTGTGGTATTATTTATAAGGATGGTCATGATGCGGCGAGGGATGCTCCACCAACTCTCACCCCTCCGTCACTAGAGCACCCCTACGTACCACTCAATCCCATGGTTTAACGATAGCCACGCCCTACGCCCTTCCAGACTCGCACCCATACCATCACGCACATCCCTCCCCCTGATCTCTCTACGTAACTCCCAGACGCCATGAAGAGCATCGAGTCCGCATCTCCATCAACAATCTCTCTCCATTGTAGAGTCTAAGCGTTTGGCATGTTTGCAGCTGTCGCTTCCCTATTCACAGGGACATGCGATTCGCCGGGGATCTCTAAGCATGGGTGCCTACAAATTTTAGTGGGGTTCACGTTGTGATTGAGTTAAGGAGCGGGAAAGTATGTATGTCACCTGTAAGTCAGGTGGGTTGGGTTGATGGATTTGAGATGGCAGGGGCTAAATGTGTGATTTTTAAATGGGAAGTGTTGTGTGAGGGTGTGAACGTGGGGCAGTTGGGAAGGATTTACGACAGGATGGGTGTGTGGTATCGAGGAAATGGAGTTGAGGGAATGCGGAAATCGTTTTGAGGGCTTGATGTTGGTTAGGGAACTGAGAATGGTTCGTATAAGGGTTGTGAGGTTAATTGTAGGTAGGTGCGTTGTCCCAGTTGAGGGTTTATTCCCCATGTATGAGTGGAAGAGTATTTGGTTTAGATTTAGTAAAATGAAGTTAAACCCTCGGGTCCATGAGGTGATGTTTCGTTTTCTGCATGGGATCCTTCCGTCTGGTGAGATACAACAAAACAGACAGGTAGTAGAGAGTAGGAGGTTTGGTATCTGTGGAGGGGATGAGACTGCATTCCATGTAGTTTACTTTTGTGAAGGGCTAGAGGAGGTTAGGTGCTGGTTAAGTAGGTTGGAACAGAGGGTGGGGGGCCGTGGGGTGTCTGTTTTGCGTGCTTTAAGTCTAGATATGGGTGGGTTAGACGAGGGTGCCATAAGAGCTTTAGATTATATCATGGTAGATTATATATATATGTCGTGGGTGATGAGGGGGAGGAAAGGGGAGAGTGAAGAGAGAAGGAAGGCTTCTGGCGGGTAACGTTTATCCAACGATTGTGTAGTAACAGGATTTGTTTGGAGAGGAGGTCGGGATCAGGATTTCTCAGAGGGTATAGGGAATGCTACGTAGGGGTTTTCTCGTAAGTTGTGAATGATAATGAGTGAGTGAAGGGGTTTTCATAGGTTGGAGGGAGTCGGGGTTCACAGCGGCTCGCCTCCTTGGAGGGTCGTGAGTGTGTTGTGAATGTGGGCTTGGAATGGTTTCCTGGTTTTTCATTGAGACTTTATGGCATCAAGTGTGGATGTAGAAGCTCAAAAGGTCTCGTTATGATCGAGAAGATAAACACTTTTCTAGAATGTAGGTATATATATAGGTTTTTTTTTTATGTATTATTTTGAAGGTATCAGTCTTGTAAAGCCACGACTCTTGAGTTTCCTGAAGTTTACCTGGAGAGAGTTTCGGGGGTCAAGGGCCCCGCCGGCCGGTCTGTGACAGGCGTCCGGGGTTGATCTGAGCCTGATATACCAGGCTTGTTACTGCTGGCTGCACGAATCAACGTACGAGCACAGCCGGCTGGATCAGGAACCGAACTTTAGTGCTTTGTCCAGTGCCAGCCTTGATAAGACTGCCAGGGGTATGTTGGTAATCCCCTTATGTATGCTGGAGGCAGTTGAACAGTCATGGGCCCCTGACACTTATTGTATGGTCTCTTAAGTGCTTGTGACACCCCTGCTTTTCATTGGGGGGATGTTGCATCGTCTGCCAGTCTTTTGCTTTCGAGTGAGTGATTTTCGTGTGCAAGTTCGGTACTATCCTCTAGGATTTTCAAGGTCGTATATAATAATGTATCTCTCCCTCTGCGGTCCAGGGATACAGGTTCAGGAACCTCAAGCGATCCCAGTAATTGAGGTGTTTTATCTCCGTTATGCGCGCCATGAAGGTTTCTGTACATTTTCTAGGTCAGCAATTTCACCTGCATTGAAAGGTGCTGTTAGTGTTGCAGCAATATTCAGCCTAGATAGAACAAGTGATCTGAAGATGTGTCATCATGGGCTTGGCATCCCTCGTATTGATGGTTTCATTATACAATCCTGTCATTTTTCGAGCAGATGCGATTGATACAATGTTATGGTCCTTGAAGGTGAGATCCTCCGACATGATCACTCCCAGGTTCTTTGGACGTTGGTGTTTTCGCTCTATTTTGTGGCCAGAATTTGTTTTGTACTCTGATGAAGATTAATTTCCTATGTTTACCATATCTGAGTATTGAAATTTCTCATCGTTGAAATTCATATTGTTTTCTGCAGCCCCCACTGAAAGATTGGTTGATGTCGCCTGGAGCCTTGCAGTGTCTGCAATGGAAGACACTGTCATGCAGATTGGGTGTCATCTGCAAAGGAAAGACACGGTGCTGTGGCTGATTCCTTGTCTATGTCACATATGAGGATGAGGAACAAGATGGGAGCGAGTACTGTGCCTTGTGGAACAGAGCTTTTCACCGTGGCTGCCTCGTACTTACTCTGTTGACTATACTCTCTGTGTTCTAGTTAGTGAGGAAATTATGATCCATCGACCGACTTTTCCTGTTATTTCCTTTAGCATAACGCATTTTGTGCGCTATTTCGCCATGGTCACACTTGTCGAAGGCTTTTGCAAAGTGTGTATACTATTACATACTGCATTCTTTTTTGTCTTCTAGTGCATCTAGGACCTTGTCGTAGTGATTCCATAGTTGAGACAGGACAGGAGCGACCTGTTCTAAACCCATGTTGCCTGGATTGTGTAACAGTGGGGTTTCCTAGATGGGTAGTGATCTTGCTTCTTAGGACCCTTTCAAAGATTTTTTATGACTTTGGATGTAAGTGCTATCGGTCTGTAGTTCTTTGCTGTTGACTTTACCTGCCCCTTTGTGGACGGTGGGGCTATGTATGTTGTTTTTATAACTGTGGACGATCCCCGTGTCCATGCTCCCTCTCCATTAGGATGGTAAAGGCTCGTGATAGGGGCTTCTTGCGTTCTTGATGAACACGGAAGTCCCAGAGTCTGGGCCCTGGGGCCAGACCAGAGTGCATGGGCATGTCATTTATCGCCTGTTCGAAGTCACTTGGCGTCAGGATAACATCAGATAGGCTTGTGTTAACCAAATTCTGTGGCTCTCTCATCAAAAATTCAATTTTGATCTTCGACTATCAGTTCTGGTTAGTGGGATGCTAAAAATCTGAGTCGATATTGGAGACTGAGTAGATCACTTCATTTCCTTGCCTCGTCATCTGTGTAGGACCATCTTGTATAAGTAAGGGCCAATACTGGACGTTGTTTCGACTTTGATTTGGCATAGGAGAAGAATACTTTGGGTTTCTTTCGATTACATTTATGGCCTTTTAGTTCTTCCCGCGATTCCTGAACTCCTTTGAGATTCCTTTAGCGTAAATTCGATGTTTGCTATTTCTCTGACCAGTGTCTCCCTAGCATTTCTGATAGATTGACCTCTTTTGCCGCTCTGTTATTCTTTTCCTTCGTCTGTAAAGGGAGGCCTGTCTCTTTCTATTTTACATCTACTCCTCCTTTTTTTAGAGGAATAAGTCTTATGCATACATCGAGTGCCACCAAGTAATCTGTTCTTAGGCATAAGTTGGGGTCTGTGTTGCTTAGTATTTCTTCCAGCTTATATCGGTTAGGACTTGGTTTACCTTGGTCCCACTTATTTTTTTTATTGAAAAGTTGAATTTGGTGAATGCTCCTCGTGACTCAATTCATTTTGTCGGTCTGGGGGCTACCGCGCATTCATGTCTGAACCTCAATTATGTTGTGATCTGAGTATTTGTTTTTGAATGGTGACATTTCTTATCAAACATCATTGTTAGTTGAAGATGAGGTCTAGTGTATTCTCAATTCTATAGGGCTCTATTATCAATTGCTGCTTTAAAAGTTGAATTTTTGCAGGAGATTAAAAAGCTCATGTGAGTCGTGAGTTTTCATCAGAGCTGCCTCCAAATGTACAGTGAACTTTCACGGCACGCATAACGGAGATAAAACACCTCAATTACTGGGAGCGCTTGAGATTCCTAACTATATTCCCTGCGAACGCAGGAGGGAGAGATACATGATTATATACACCTGGAAAATCCTAGAGGGATAGTACGAACTTGCACACGAAAAATCCTTCACTACGAAAGAAAAGACTTGGCAGACGATGCACCATCCCCCCAATGAAAAAGCAGGGGTGTCGCTAGCAAGTTAAGAGACCATACAATAAGTGTCAGGGGCCGAGATGTTCAACTGCCTCCCAGCCACACATAAGGGGGATTACAACAGACCCCTGGCAGTCTTCAAGTGGCATGGAAAAGCACCTAAAGTCAGTTCCTGATCAGCCGGGCTGTGGATCGTACGTGGTTTGCGTGCAGCCAGCAGCAACAGCCTGGTTGATCAGGCTTCTGATCCACCAGGAGGCCTGGTCACAGCGGGCCGCGGGGCGTTGACCCCCGGAAACTCTCTCCAGGTAAACCTCAGTATGATACAGGACTCCCACTTGTATGTCCTCCTTACCCCTCCTGTATGCACCTTTCCACTGCCTATAAAACGGATTCTGTAAACATGCAAATATATTTGTGACAAATAGGCAACCCTGCCTCAATCCCTGCCCATTCCACATGCATCCCCACCCTCCATTAATCTGTCACACATCCAGATCCCCAATATAAAGTACATGCCCAATTCACAATGTCCTCCCCCGAACCCCTGCCGCCCTCAATTGATTCTCCACAGAGCCTCCCTCTTCGACAATAGCCTCGTTCCCCTCTTGTGGACCTCAATAAACTTCTAATAACACTATGTCCCTCAACATTGATCTCCCCAGAATCCCATATTAACCCTCATATTACCTCTCCAATGACCTTCTTGATACGATTTTCCACAAAATTTTTGCAAAAATTTGTAGTCTCACACATGAGTGATATCATCCGGTAATCTCTCACCTTTGCACTGACTTTCAACCTTTGGCACCAAAAACTACTAGCGCTGTCAACCTGCAAGGTCCCAAGCCAACTTTCTTTTATGATATTAAATTATTGCTCACCAAAATATCTTTTAATAATCGCATTGCTGTATGTAAAACTCCGCAGTCAGGCCATCTATCCCCGTGCCTTTACCCCTGCTCTACTCATTTAAAACCGTCCACACCTCTTCCTCCACAATAGGCCCCTGTAACTGTTCCCTGTCTTCTCTGTCCAGCCTCACTCAACCACCCATCCCCACGTCTCTCTTAAAGCCCCCTCTCTCACTCCCCACACTCCTCATATTTGCACTAAGCCAAGCATCAACATCCCTCCCATCCCATCCGTCGACACAAATCTTGTACCTCCCTATTCCCTCGATGTCCCAAGAACTCTCAAACCCACATTTTCCATTGCAACGCGCTGGCACCCCTTGCCCTTGCAGGACACCGCCGAAGGTCGATCACCCACATGGACCTCTCCAACCCCCCTAAAACCCTTGCTGGCTCAAACCTCTGTTTTGCACTCCATTAGGCGTTCCTTCACTCCTCTATGTCAGCACTGGGGCTCCATCCCCCCCCCTTATTCTCTCATACATGCTCCCTTAACTGCACCTCAAGATACTAATAAAGCCCATAGCCAATTGATTTCCGTGCCGTCCCTGTCGGAATAGAAACTCTCGAATCCTCGTCTTCACCATCACATCCACCATCTCAACACATCCCCATGGACTTCCATCCCCCTCCCAAAAAGCCTTTCAACCATTTTAATTTTTAGGTGCAAATAGGACCCTCCTCAACATATTGAAGCAACTGAACATTCAATTTCCATAACTCTCATACCTGTTCGGCCGCCCCTCCCCATCCAAAATCCACCAAAACACCTCTATGATCAGAAAAAAGACATCCAAAACCCTTACACTTGCACCACTGCTTTTCCTTGTCACATATATCCTGTCCAGCCGCTGCAGCATACCCATGCCTTCACAATGGGTGTGCTGCACCTCACCGCTGCCCCCCTCCACATCCAACAACCCCTCCCCGGTTAACAGGTCCTCAGAATGCAGAACAATATCCTGCTCCTAGGATCACATTCCTTGTGGTGTATAAACGCAATTCCAGTCCCCTCCCACCACAGCAAAATGCTGGAAGGCGACCTTAAGTGATCACCATCATTCACGTACAAAACTCATTATTCACTGACCTGTCCCCCTCCGCCGGACCATAAACACACAAAAGACATCCTATCTCTTCCCATGTCCCATCCACTCTTTACCCTCCCTCCCCCCTCTCACAATGATGTCAGTAAACGGGCCTAGCCTCCCTCACCAAAATAGCCACTCCTCTTTTAATCTCGTTGAGTGTGCTGCATATACAGTATTCCCCTCAATCATCAACATAACAACCAGATTGTGGTTGTGGATCTTAGCACAAACAACTACAATCTACACCATACCTAATGAGCATCTCATGAACCATACCAACTTCCTAGAATTTCTCAGACCTTAAAATTTAAAGAGAGACTTGAATTTGTCAATGGAGGATTTATTCTTTTTATGTATTGCACCACCTTTATCCCTTCCCTTTATATTGCCTTGTCTTCTCTCACCATTCTGTGATTGCTTTCACATGCCCTTGCCTGGACCCCCAGGTCCATGTCAACCACTTAGACCCAATTCTTTCGCCCCAAATGCTGTGCAGAGTGAGCACATCAATTCCACGTCGAGGGCACTGCTGCTCTCTTCCGTGACACTAAGCCTTTCTCCTCTGCTCCACCCCGGAAGCATCCCCGTGCACTTCCGCCACCACCGTGCCAATTTGCAACCAGCATCAACCTGGGTCTCTGAATGCCTCCCCCCCCTCTCACCACCTGGAACCCCAGCAGTATCCCAGGGCACCCACAAGCCCCTCAACTGTGCCTCTCCTGCGAGTCCCTAACAGGTCGTGGAGGACTGAATCAATGGTTGCCTCCACGTCCTGTACCTCACCAAGTGACAACCAATCTCTGGTTCCGGTGCCTGCCCTGGCAACGCATGGACTCTTCTCGGAAGAGTTACACACTCTTCCTCCCTCAAGGCCTCCTCGAACCTCCACACTCCACGGGGTCCCTTGTTCAAGGAAACCGACTCAGGTCGTGCAAAGTCAGCTATCTCAAGGACTCTGAATGCCTCCTTATGGATGCTCCTTCGCCTGTGTACCACTGTGTTTAACACACTGCGCAGCATGTGATCATAGGCACAGCATAATCGCAGGTTCGTCGTTTGCCCCACCGTAAGTCACCATTACTTGAGTCCTGAAGTCTTCTAGGGAAATATAGAGGAATAGGATGATCAATGTCATTTTTAAGGAAAAACTTCCTTCAGGCATCAGCATACTCGAGCCTTCTTCCACTTCCCCAAGTCGCCATATGAACAGTCCCCAACTTTCGAAGACGGCTCGTAGGGTCTGCCTCATCAGCCTTCAAAGGGTACATTTCTGTCTTCTCCCATGTATATGGCGGGACACATCATGGAGCCTTACTGGCACTGCAGATTCACTGGATACACAAAGATCTTGGAACCTGGCGACTATGTCCTGTATACACTTGCATATGCGAAAAATTTCAAAATTTCTATATTGCCCCGTTCATGGCTACACCATACAGCTCTTCGTGGCAATGCCGTATGTGTCCCTGAATGATGGCAGGTAATAAAACTTGAGCTGAGTGGGCATGCACAGCCCCATGCACACTTCTATGCCGACAGTGTTTACCCTTCTTCTTGCCTGCTGCGCCATTTTGAGAAAACCAAGTTGTCACCATGCTGACGCAGAGGGAAGGCTCTGCTCACGTCGCTCGTCCCAGACGTTGAGTGTCGAATGTCTTCTATCTATTATTCCAGGCCACTTTCCCGACCTCCCGACACCTCCACTCGTGTTATATACTAATTGCTAAACCATTATTTTGGAAGGGGTACTGATGCACGCTACAACATGGTGTCATGGGGACTCCTGCCGAAGTCCCCTACCCTTGTCACTTGCGATTGCCCCCATAAGCATCCATTATGCGGGTAAGATGAGGTGCGCCGGAACACCCCCCTCCACCCCACACCACCCACGGTACAATGTAGTTACCCAATTAACTATTTCTTACCATAACCTGCCCTCCCAGTATAGCTCCCAATGCTCCCCTGTCCAACCCTGCCATAGGCCCCCTGCCAGTCTAAAGAACAACGCCGCCTCCCTCCCCCCCCCCTTTTGACTCACAAAAATTCTCGGTATTCCATGACCTTCCAAAACATGGATTTCCAGGCACACCCTAATGCGTTTTCAAAACACTCTCCTACACACATTCTAAACCTATTACCCAAAGACTTTAGCGAATAACTTATAATCAGCAATAACAGAGATATGGCAAGTTATCCTTGAGGGTGTGCTGCCCCTTACCTTCTGGACCAACACTACAAACTGTGTTGCATGCTTGTCCCCCATCCACCCTTCTCCTTCATCTGATTTAATAACCTACCCATGAAACCCTGGATCACCTCCCAATGTTGGGATAAATTCAGCCAGGAGACCGTCTTTTCCCGGTGCTTTTGCTCTCCTCATTCCCCTTAGCCACTCTATATCCTCTTCCGTATTACCCCCCCCTAAAGCCTTCCTATCGCTATTCCCTATATTACACGTCACATACTCACGACCTTCTCTGAAGCCACTTCCCCACCCTCCACTTTGTCCAATACCCTTCATACCCATTATCAGCATGTGCACACATTCCTTTCAGAGTTACGTATCTTCCTGACCACACCCCTAAACCCTCCCGCCAATCTCATGTACCTCTAACTCGGAATAGCTGTAACCTTCTGTCTTTGTTTTTGATGTCGCCAACCCACCGCCAATGGCTTGTCTCCCCCCAAAGCACTCCTCTACCCCTGCACTTACTGCTTGAAACCTTTCGTTTTGTACTCTCAGTCTCACTTTGACCTCGACAATTTCATCCATAGGATAGCTTCCCCCCCACAGCCCCTGCCCATACACAACCCCTTAACCTGTCCTTCTAAAAAATTTGAAAGTCCATGTTTTAAATCATGATACGTTTTCCCACTCAAATATTTTCCTAATCCTTTCCTTGGCTACACAATCCCACAATTGCACGACATCTTCAAACTCCTCTGCCTCTTCGCTAATGCTCCTTCCACAGGACAGAAAATCCATCTAACCCCTCCTCAATCACTCAATGCCACTTATATTTAATTTCCAGTAACTCCTGTATATTTCCGCAAGCGCCTCCACCCAACCTCCACCAAACACTGCTCTATGATCCGTCTTGCTGCTTCACAGTTTTGAAAGATCCGCCACTACAACCCCGTGAGAAAGATACACCTATCTGAACCTCGCAGCATACCTCTCCTAACAAACGTATGTCTGTCTCAGACGCCCCCCCTCGGAACGAGTCACCATAACCTACTTATCCCTAATTAATTCCCTTAGGGTCACAGACACATAGCCTGACCCTTTCGGTTCCGCATCAGCCCTCCTATAAACGCAGTTCCAATCACCTCCTACTTATTGAACTCCGGTAATGGACACGGAAAAAAAAACAAGGGTCCTTCAACGCCACACCTGCTTCAACCTGCCCACGTTATTCTCTGCAGGTGCATTATACGCCTAATGAAGGCCACAACGTTTGCCATCCACCAACATCTATGCACTAAACACCACTTCCCTCCCCCTCCTTCTCTGCAAAACAAACAGGGCTTGCCCTCCCTTAATTATATACCCACCCCTCCTTTCAAATGGGCAGATTGCTGGAGTTACCCACCTGAAACCCCGACACCTTCCAACACCCTACCCTCCTTAAAAATTTTGGTCCTGAAGGAACACAACATCCACTCTAAATTTATTCAGAAACATTTTAAACCATTCTCTCTTTACACTATTACACAGACCATTAACGTTTACTGTCATACACTGGAGGCCTATTAAAGTTTCCACCCCTGCCTCCTCTCTTCACTCTTCCGATAGGCACACTTCCCTCTCTCCCCCCCCCTTCTTTTGGTGCCTCCTGTCGTGGCCACCACTGGAGAGAGTTTACCTGGAGAGAGTTCCGGGGGTCAACGCCCCCGCGGCCCGGTCTGAGACCAGGCCTCCTGGTGGATCAGAGCCTGATCAACCAGGCTGTTGCTGCTGGCTGCACGCAAACCAACATACGAGCCACAGCCCAGCTGATCCGGAACTGACTTTAGGTGCTTGTCCAGTGCCAGCTTGAAGACTGCCAGGGGTCTGTTGTAATCCCCCTTATGAGAGGAGTGTCGGGCCAGTTGAACTTCTCGGGCCCCTGACACTTATTGTATGGTCTCTTAACGTGCTTGATGACACCCCTGTTTTCACTTCTGCCAAAAATTTGCTTTCCAGGCCCGCTGCGCTGGCGTTAGTACCATCATTTCTTGTGACATCGCATACTCCATGCCTGTCTGGGGATGACCTCACAATGTACCTCAATCTACAATGTACACTGTTGTAATGATCTCGGTGACCCTCAGTCACGCGGTCACTCCCGGTCGTCCGAAATAGTTCCCCTGTTTGATGTTCCAGCGTCACTACTCGTTCTTTACCACCTTTCCAGGTGCAGCCACCTCTCAGCGGTGACAAGGCTAGAACTCAGCTAATTCCTCCTCAATTTCCTAACACTTCTCCTGAAACTTTTTGCTCATCTCGGATCTCTGGAAGTGTCATCTGGGCCAGGTAACTGGTCAAGGGCCTCACCATATCCCAGCCTGATGAGCCTCATCACTATCTCACACCATAGACGACCACGCCCTCTTCACGTCTTAGCATTCACCTGCTTCCTTCCAGTGTAGAAACAGATGCCTCAGCCTCTCGTCCGGAGATCGTTGCCTCTTCCCACACGCGGCGCTATGCTGATTCGTATTCCCACAATGGGGCCCTTTTCATACAAATATCAACAATGTCCGAACTACTCAATGTGAATACAAGGTCCAGTCTTGCTGGTTCATCTTCTCCTCTCTCTTGGTAGTCTCTAACATGTTGATGCATGAGGTTTTCCAGTACCACATCCATCATCTTGGCTCTCCATGTTTCGGGAACCCCATGGGCTCCAGGTTTTCCCAGTCAATCTCCTTGTGATTGAAATCACCCTACTAGTAAATTTGCTCCCCATGTGTGCTTTTCCTGGCCACCTCGGCTAATGTGTCGACCATTGCTCTGTTGCTCTCATCGTATTCTTCTATTGGCCTCCTGCAGTTCTGTGGTGGGTTGTACATTACTGCAATTATCACCTTATGTCCCTCAGACTGGATTGTTCCTACTAAGTAGTCCCTTTAAACCCGTGCAATCCATTCCTTCCATTTTCTCAAAACCCCACTGGTTTTTAATGAGCAGTGCAACTCCTCCTCCCCCTCTCCTCCCTCTGTCTTTCTGAGGATTTGATATCCGGGTGGAAAGGCTGAATCTGTTATTTGGTGAGTTTTGTTTCTGTGAGTGCTATTATGTCTGGGGATGTCTCCTTGATTCTTTTGTGCCACTCCTCATACTTATTTGTTATTCCATCTGCATTTGTATACCACACCTTCAACTTCTTTTCTAAGGCTGTGGTCTGGGAGGTGTTTTGGGGTTGGGGAAGTAGGAGACCTGATAAGGAACTATGGGTGGTTGCTGTAGGGGTGGAGTTTGTAATGCAGTGGGTGGGGGCATTGGATGTGGCATTGGTGTTTTGGTTTAGAGTGTTTGGCTGCACTGGGGTTGACCTGGTTGGGAGGCTTCTATAGGAAGCTGTGAGGGAGATTGTATTTGATCTTCTTCCTGTGTCTGGGATCTCCTGTCTGTCTTCTCCATCCCCTCTCTTTCCTCCTTTCGCCTTTGTACCATCTCTCAGTTTCTGCCTTTCTTCTTGTGTTCTGTTGTGGTCGAGATACACCTTCCTGTATGCCGGCATGTCCCTTAATCGTGCTTTCTCTTGCAGGATCCTGTTCTGAGTCGATTCTGCCTTGAAGGTCACTTTCACTGGCTGGGTTCTTTTTTTTTTTACAAACCCCCCTATTCTCTGAAAATTTTCCAGCTGGGTCATGTCTTCTCCTATTACTTTCATGATGCTTTCAATTGCTTTTTTCCCCCTTGTTTTCTTGCTTCATAAGTTTCCCCTTCAACTTCCTGGAGCCCATACAAAAAGACTGACCTCACCCTTTCATTCTCCCACTGCATATCCCTGTGTATCCCCTCATTTAATTTGATTTCCTCCATTGCAGCTTTCCTCTCTTCAGTTTCACTAGCTAATGTACTTGGGCTCAGTGGCCTGTCATTTTCCCTTCTCGGCTTTCCCTGGGCTCTGCTGTGGTCTGTTTAGGGCATCCACATATAGCTTAGCTCTTTCATTTACTACAGTCTCCACTGATAGAGCTTCTACCAGTGGAGACTGTAGTAAATGAAAGAGCTAAGCTATATGTGGAGGCCCTAACAGACCACAGCAGAGCCCAGGGAAACCCGAGAAGGGAAAATGACAGGCCACTGAGCCCAAGTACATTAGCTAGTTAAACTGAAGAAAGGAAAGCTGCAATGGAGGAAATCAAATTGAATGAGGGGATACACAGGGATATGCAGTGGGAGAATGAAAGGGTGAGGTCAGTCTTTGTGTATGGGCTCCAGGAAGTTGAAGGGGAAACATATGAAGCAAGAAAACAAGGGAAAAAAAAGCAATTGAAAGCATCATGAAAGTAATAGGAGAAGACATGACCCAGCTGGAAAATTTTCAGAGAATAGGGGGGTTTGTAAAAAAAAGAACCCGGCCAGTGAAAGTGATCTTCAAGGCAGAATCTACTCGGAACAGGATCCTTTGTGTGTGTGTGGTATTTGTGTGTGTGTGTGTGTGTGTGTACTCACTAGTTCTCACCTAGTTGAGGTTGCGGGGGTCGAGTCCGAGCTCCTGGCCCCGCCTCTTCACTGATCGCTACTAGGTCACTCTCCCTGAGCTGTGAGCTTTATCATACCTCTGCTTAAAGCTATGTATGGATCCTGCCTCCACTACATCGCTTCCCAAACTATTCCACTTACTGACTACTCTGTGGCTGAAGAAATACTTCCTAACATCCCTGTGATTCATCTGTGTCTTCAGCTTCCAACTGTGTCCCTTGTTACTGTGTCCAATCTCTGGAACATCCTGTCTTTGTCCACCTTGTCAGTTCCTCTCAGTATTTTGTATGTCGTTATCATGTCCCCCCTATCTCTCCTGTCCTCCAGTGTCGTCAGGTTGATTTCCCTTAACCTCCTCCTCGTAGGACATACCTCTTAGCTCTGGGACTAGTCTTGTTGCAAACCTTTGCACTTTCTAGTTTCTTTACGTGCTTGGCTAGGTGTGGGTTCCAAACTGGTGCCGCATACTCCAATATGGGCCTAACGTATACGGTGTACAGGGTCCTGAATGATTCCTTATTAAGATGTCGGAATGCTGTTCTGAGGTTTGCTAGGCGCCCATATGCTGCAGCAGTTATTTGGTTGATGTGCGCTTCAGGAGATGTGCCTGGTGTTATACTCACCCCAAGATCTTTTTCCTTGAGTGAGGTTTGTAGTCTCTGACCCCTAGACTGTACTCCGTCTGCGGCCTTCTTTGCCCTTCCCCAATCTTCATGACTTTGCACTTGGTGGGATTGAACTCCAGGAGCCAATTGCTGGACCAGGTCTGCAGCCTGTCCAGATCCCTTTGTAGTTCTGCCTGGTCTTCGATCGAGTGTATTCTTCTCATCAATTTTCACGTCATCTGCAAAGAGGGACCCCTCAGAGTCTATTCCTTCCGTCATGTCGTTCACAATTACCAGAAAACAGCATGGTCCTAACTTCTTGACGTGCTTAAACCAGGTGGGGGTTTCCCAGACTGGTCCCTGCATACCCCAGTATGGGCCTAACATACACATGTACAGTGTCTTGAACGATTCCTTATTAAGGTACGGAACGCTTTTCTCAGGTTTGCCAGGCGCCCGTATGCTGCAGCGGTTATTTGGTTGATTGTGTGCCTCCCGGTGATGTGCTTTGGGGTTTATGGTCACCCCAAAGGGCTTTCTCCCTGAGTGAGGTCTGTAGTCTTTGTCCACTAGCCTATACTTCTTTTCTGCGGTCTTCTTTGCCCCTCCCCAATCTTCATGACTTTGCATTTTGGGTGGATTGAATTCGAGGAGCCAGTTACTGGACCACATGTCCAGCCTCTCCAGGTCTCTTTGCAGTCCTGCCTCATCCTCGTCCGATTTAATTCTTCTCATCAACTTCACGTCATCTGCGAACAGGGACACTTCAGAGTCTATTCCTTCCATCATGTCGTTCACATATATCA
>NC_069492.1:4296589-4371589 GCF_026875155.1 Cherax quadricarinatus | reverse complement strand
CTATACTCTATCATTCCCCCTTTGCCCCCAAGGACAAAGTTCTTTGTCTCCACAGACCCCTAAGTGCACCATTTCCTTTTTTCCCTCTCAATTCATGATTCACCTCAATCTTTCATGACCCATGCTGACACCCCCACCCCCCAAAATTTTGAATACGTTCACCTCCTCCATACCTCTCCCTCCAATTGATATTCAATCTTTCATCACCTACTTTTTTTTACCTCATAACATTACTTTTTCCCCTGTTTTTCACCTTTAAAATTTTTTCTTTTGCACCCCAAACCAAAATTTTCCACCAAATTTTGCAATTTTTCTTTGAAAACTCCAAAAAGGGACTTGTATCGCAAAGGCAGCTGTGCAATCCCCCTTTGTGGGATTTTTTATCTTTTAACTCAACCTTCCAAGGGGCCCTCGATTTTTTCCTTACCCCATCTATTTATTAAACAACCCCGGTGGCACCATCCTTGTTGGCCCTTTTCTGGGAAAAAATTTTTCCCACATACTCTAACTTGGGCCCCACCCCTTTCCTCTTTAAAAAAAAAAATTTATTTTTATAATTTAAATCCTTTCCATCTCCACATTGCCCCCCTTTTCCACCCTGCAAACGCCCCCTTTTTTTTTTTCCCCCCAAATCCATAAATGCCAAAAAGACCTCTTTGCCTTTTTAAAAACTGTTCACTTATGTTTCACTGAAAAACCTGGTCCCACACCCCCCCCCCCTTTCCCAAAACCCCCTTGTTCATCTGAAACCTATTTTCCGTCTTTTCTCTTAATTCTTTTAATTATAAATTACCCTACACTTTACCAGGGTTTTCAACAGATTTCCCCCTATATTTTTGCACTTTTTATCCCCTTTGCCCTTTATAAAAGGAAATATCATGTCTCTGCCCAATTTCCCCGGTACCTTTCCCTCTTCCATACATTTATTTAAAAAATTGCACCAACCACTCCAAAACTATATCCCCACCTGCTTTTAACATTTCTATCTTTATCCCATCAATCCCAGTGCCTTACCCCACTTCATTTACCTACTGCCTCACCGAACTTCCCCCTCACTCAAACTGTCTTCCTCACGTCCTACAAGATGTTATTCTCCTTGCCCTTATACACGAAATCACAGCTTACCTATCTTCTTCAGCATTTAACAATTCCTCCAAAATATTCCCTCCAATCTTCCCAATACTCTAACTCTCCTTTAATAACTCTCCTCTCCTATTTTAACTGACAAATCCATTTGTTCTTAGGTTTCTTAACTTGTTAATCTCACTCCAAAACTTTTTTCTTATTTTCAACAAAATTGTTGATAAACATCTAACCCACTCTCTTCATTTGCTCTCTTTTACATTGCTTCACCACTCTCTTAAACCTCTCTCTTTTTCCTCCATATACTCTGCCCTCCTTGCATCACTTCTACTTTGTAAAAAAAAACTTTCTCATTGCTAACTTTTCTCCCTTACTATATCTTTACATCATCATTTCACAATCGTCCTCTTCCCTCCTGCACCACTTTTCCTGCTAACCACAAACTTCTGCTGAAAACACTCATAACACTACATTTTTAAAACCTACCCCATACCTCTTCGTCCCCATTGCCTATGCTCTTATTAGCCCATATATCCTCCAATAGCTGTTTATATTTACCTAACTGCCTCACCTTTTAGTTTATAAACTTCACCTCTCTCTTCCCTGATGCTTCTATTCTCCTTGTATCCATCTACCTTTTACTCTCAGTGTAGCTACAACAGAAAGTGATCTGATTATCTGTGGCCCCTCCATAACATGTAATCCTGAAGTCTACTCATCAGTCTTTTATCTACCAATACATAATCCAACACAATTATCTGTCATTTCGCCTACATCATATTCTTGTTTACTTTTTATCCTCTTTTTCTTAAAATATGTATTACCTATAACTAAACCCCTTTCTATGCAAAGTTCAATCAAAGGGCTCCCATTATCATTTACACCTGGCCCCCAAACTTACTACCAACACCCTCTCTAAAAGGTTTCTCCTTTTTAGCATTTCAGGGACTAACCACAATTCTCTCTCCACTTGGTTCAAAGGCTCCAATACATTCACTTAACAATCTCCCAAAATTTCTCTCTCTCTCTGCATTCCTCTCTTCTCCAGGTGCATACACGCTTATTATGACCACTTCTCGCATGCAACCACTTACTTTTAATCCACTAATTCTTGATTTATCACAATCATATTCTCTTTTCTCCTTACCATAATGATCATTTAACATTACTGCTACCCCTTCCTTTGCCTCTAACTCTCTCAGATACTCAGATTTAATCCCATTTATTTCCCCCCACTGAACTCTCCTACCCCCTTCTGCTTTGTTTCGCCTAAGGGCCAGGACATCCCAACTTCTTTTCATTCATATCATCAGCAATCTTTTGTTTCTTGTCATCCGCACTACATTCCACGCACATTTAAGCAATCCTGTTTTATAAAGTTCTTTCTTCTTCTCTTTTTTAGTAAATGTCTACAGGAAGGAAGGGGTTTACTAGCCCATTGCTCCGGCATTATAGTCGCCTCATCGGACACGCCATGGCGTACAATATTTTTCATTATTAATGACTTTAGGATGGCCGTTGTCAATCCACACTCTTCCGTTACACATTGTATGGTAAGGTGTTGTAGTTAAAATGAGGTTTACACCCAAAGTTGATAAAACCTGTCCATATTAATTCTGAAAGTGAATTGTGCCCCTTGATCCGTCAGATCTTACGAGGTATACTACACGTGAAAAACATTAGAAAATAAGGCCTTCCGCGGCTTCTATGCGAAGTAATGGGATTTTAAGGGTACCACCTATGGGAGCTGGGGACGCATAGTCAATCATAGTTTAAAATTTATTCTATGACTGATGAGCGAGGAGTGATAGTGGACAACTAATATATACTTCAACTCTCTTGCAAAGGGACCGAGAAAAATTGGCATCTTGTACCATAGGAACTCTCCTTAGTTCTACCCCTCTTTGTGTGGATAGCTGACAACACATGACCCCATGATCTCAAGTACTTATAGATGTCAAGAGGACATACTAGGCCAGAAATATAGGTCCTTCGAATTCTCATAGGTTTTCCTATAGTGAAAAATGGCCAAGAGACTGGTAGGTCATGGAATTCTTTAAAATAGTTTCCCGGCAAGTCCCGCGATTGACTAACAGATTGGACCAACGTTGTGGAAAATATTTTAATTTCCCGAAACTATAGTGCCTAATAGGTGTTTTAATGTGTCGGTATGGGTTAAAAATGTATTTGAAAATAGGATACGAAACCAGGGAGTTCCTTTCACATGCACGCAGATGTGCGGGGGTTATAGGTCAGACGGGAGGCACGAGGAGGAAGGAGTGTTTTGAAGGTAGTGAGGAGGCTGGGAAAGCCATGGAACCAGGAAAAATGGCCCATTCACGGCGGCCTAAGGATTAATATAGGCCTCATTTCATAATAGGAAGTGTCGTTAACTATTCCTGGTAGAAGATGTTGGACGTGATTTACGGGACTCCGTAAAAGGTTGGTAAAAATTAGTGAATAATGGGTTCCAACCGGGCATGACTGGAGTGCGGCCATGGTGTGTGTCCAGGGAAATACCCGTGAGTTAATCCTCATCTCATCCGGCCTCAGATCTTAATGGAGTGACCTCTAATGTGTATAATAATTTATGAGGGGTTAAATCGTCTGTGAATGGTAATGTAATGTTGATAATAACATTAAGTTAAGAGAATGCGGGATGTGAATTTCGATTGACCTGCTCAAGTGGAAAGCGTGCTTCTCGTACGAGGATAGTGATGTTTTATGGATCACACGATTCCTAAACCGGGACAAACCAACGGAGACTGTCCGTGCTGGAATAAGAAACCGTGTCGGTGTAGCAGGACATCGAAATGAGAGGTGAATGGAAGGTAATAGGAGTATCAATCCCCAAAGTTAAGTAACCCTTCTAGTTTTAGCAGAACTGATACTGGCCCAGTTAGATATGTAATTGGGATTAGGTTATGAGTGATCCAGCTAAAACAAGTGACCACAAGAGAAATCTGGTATGTGTGTAAGATTATGTACAAGTGTTTTTACTTGATTGGATATATCCATGTGTAACCTACCCCACCCCCCTTCATTCAGTTTTAAAAACGAATTTAATCTATTACAGTCCCAAATTAATTAGTAGCGCCCGTACTTGAAGAGTGTACCCAACTTTATACTGGGTCTGGATAGATATGGATAAGATTGTGAGGGTCGAGGGGCCACTGCAGTGACCGGAGGTGGTTAAGTTTTCTCACATTGTATACACGGGTGACTACGGTAAACAATGTATGTTGTTGTCTCCCAAGGAGATTACTCGTATGATGTAAGTTGATGTTACTTAAAGGTAATCACCCCTAGAAAATTTTGCACATCTGCCGCTTGTCCTTCCTGAAACTGGATGCAAATCAGTGAAAATATTGGCTTAATTACTTAATAATTAAGTGACTGATTGAAGAAAGTGGGTATAGGGTACACAAATTTATCGGTCGTGGTGGGTGGATGTGATAATAGCCCAATTAATTACTAGGCACATGGGTGACTAGGATTTACACAAGGAGTAATGTGCAAGAATTACGCAAAAGTCGCCTACTTAAGTTGTATAATTGGTGATTAATAATTCTTAACCATGAACTGGATCTGATGGAGTTAATGTGGCTGACAAGTCCCGTGAATTTTAGAGTAAATGAAAAGCATCTATTACAGGTATTAAAAGCCATGTGGACGAAAGGCATTTGATTAATGAATCAAAGAAACCCGTGACCCTAATGAATTAAAGTTATATATTTAGATGCTTTAGAGGAGTTAGATTTGATTGGTACAAATTGTGGTTTAAAGACCGTTTGAAAAAGAGATCTGCTGGAGAATTGTGCAGATGGAATGGAAATGAATTGTTTTAAATTAATCAAACATTACGAATTGGAAGAAAAACTGTCTTGTAAAAGTAAGGCTTTGAAATAAAATTAAAGGGTTGTAAGACAGGCACGTTGATCAACCTATTTAATGCAAAGCGTGGCGTTTGCCAAAAAAACCTCCAGAGTTTGGTCTGGAGAAAATCAGACTAGAGTCAGAAGAATTAATTGTTCCATTGCAGACCAGTCAGTCAAACAGTTCTAAGGATATAACACATAATGACTTGAAGTATCTGTCAAGTCTCAAAATGGAAAAAATAAACCCAGTGGTAATAATCATAGTTAGAGTTAAATAGGCACTATCAAGTCAGGAATCAGTAACGTGGTTCCTCACATCAAGGTTAGAGGAATAAGTACTCCAGTATGGGTAACCACTTAATAATGAGGTCAGGCAAGGAAAGGAGAGACTGTCTCTACTGCCAGGGTACTCATTTTTATTTCAATAAAATTGGTAATCCTATAATTATGTGATAATTAAAGTGGAAAGAATGAAAGACACTTGAAGATTTATCAGATGTCTAGGACAATCATAGTGTAAAGGATTGTCATACCAAATTAGAACAGTTGCTATCAATGCAACAAGGGAAGGCCACATACAGTTATGTGCAGGGTTGTATGCAAGTCTTATAATAATGTGACAATAATGATATGTTAATAACCCTGACACTACAGTGACTGATGTAAAGGTTGCAGCTATGGCAATAATGATGGCCTAGCTGGAGGTAGCCGTGCCGGCGTTGGATGTAATAATTCAGGAATAAAGGGCATACCTCAGATCCAAAAGCATGCGGTTTTTTGTCCTCAAACCCCTTCTCCCTCAACACTGGTACGGGCCCATGTAATATATGGCAAACTACCGCCTAGTAATAATGGGACTAGAAGAAGTAGTGAATACAGTCACGTGTTCTTACTCTAATAAGGTCACCCAGTAAAGTATTCTTCTATCGAGAATGATGTTGAACCAGTTTACTTTGTGGGAGCTGGACAGCATAGGGATTAATATAAATTAGTTAAGTCCAAATGATTCCTTTACTAGGAACAAATACCTAAAGGATGTTAATGTGATCTGGACATTACTGGGTGCGACTCCGTGGAAGCTCGAACGTCCAGATTACCTACTAATTATAGGATGGGGTATGGGACAGTAAAGGGCCCAGCTCTGTGAAATGAGCAAGACACCAAAATTGTTGGCTCTGCTTAAATGACTATAATTAATTAACATAGTTAAATAAATAAATTGTTCTTACTTCAGGGGACGATAAAATGACAACTTAAGTCACAGGTGGTCCTCTGAGCGAAAGTAAATTGGGTAAATAATCTTATGTGGACAATTTCCGGGATGTGACGTAACTGAAGTGGAATAATAGTGGATAGTGAAGGGGGTTTAATTGAAATAATGCAGTAGTGCTGGGGACTGACTTGGGACACTGAGAGAGACTTGTTATTGTTAAAGTTCTAATAATTCCAGTATGCACGACAAATTAACTCAGAGGCTAGGTCTTAGTTCACACCCCTTACAATAAGAGGGGAAATGTTAATAACGGATGCATGGGACGCTTTGAGTGTGCTTTGGATGGGCGGCCCTACCTGAGGAGTTACAGGTTGAAAGAATAATGGGTGATTATGTAAATACCAATGTTGGAGCTCCCAAGCCAGGTGGCCAGTGAAGTTGGGAAAATTGTCTCACATTATGTAAGGTCATCTTGCAACGACCTCCGCCCCAGCCGCAGCAGGTGGAAAATATTTTAATTTTCCCGAAACTATAGTGCCTAATAGGTGTTTAATGTGTCGATATGGGGGTTTAAAAATGCATTTGAAAATAGGACAGAACCAGGGTTCCTTTGCACATGCGCCGATGTGCGGGGGTATAGGTCGAGCGGTGGGCACGAGGAGGCGGGGAGTGTATTGAACGGTAGTGAGGAGGTGGGAAAGCATGGAACCAGGAAAATTGGCATTCACGTGGGCCTAAGGATTAAGTTTATAGGCTCATTTCATAATAGGAAGTGTCGTAACTGTTCCTGGTGAAAGAGTGAAGGGATGGAACGTTGCTTTACGTTGACCACCGTAAAAAAGGTGTAAAATTAGTGAACAATGGGTTCGGACACGGCACGTAACTGGGAGCGCGGGCCATGGTGTGGGTCCAGGGGAAATTTTTTTACCTTGAGTTAATCCTCACTCATCGGCCTCAGATCTTAATGGAGTGACCTCTAAATGTGTCTATAATAATTATGAGACGTTAAATCGTCTTGTGAATGGTAATGCAATCAGTGAATAATAACATTAAGTTAAAGAGAATGGAGATGTGAAATAGATTTGCCCTGCTCAAGTGAACGCGTGATTCTCGTACCGGAGGATTAGTGAAGTTTTTATGGAATCACGCTTCTAACCGGGACAAACCAACGAGATACCTCTTCCTGCTGGAATAAGAACCGTGTCGGATGTAGCAAGTGACATCGAAATGAGATGGTGAATGGAGGAAATAGGAGTATCAATCACCCACAGTAAGTAACCTTTAGTTATAGCCAGATGATACTGGCCAGTTAGGTTGTTGTTAATTGGATAGGTTTTTATGAGTGATCAGCTACATCAGTGACCACCAGAGAATATCTGGCAAGTGGTAATTATGTAACAAGTGTTTTTCCCTTGATGGATATATCAGTGTAACCTACCCCACCCCCCTTCATTCAGTTAAATATAATCTATACAGTCCACAATTAATTAGTAGCACCGTACTTTAGGGTGCTACCCAATTTATACTGGTCTCGGATAGATATGGATAAGATTGTGAGGGTCGAGGGGCCACCTGCAGTGACAGAGGTGGTTAAGTTTTCTCACATGTCTACACGGGTGACTACGGTAAACAATATAGTTGTCTCCCAAGGAGATTACTCGTATGCATGTAATGTTGAGGTACATAAAGGTAATCACCCCTAGAAAATTTTCCACAAACGTCATTGGAGGTTTGTCCACAGACACTATAGTATTGTACGAAAGATAATGTTTGAACTCAAACTTAAAAGAAAAATTTCTCTCTGTATCACGTTGCCATTTAAAGCTAAATTTGAGTTTCCTCTAAGGACAAGTTCTTTTGAAAGACCCTCTAATCTATGTGAGGACAGGTCAAATGGTTTTCTTCGGGAAAGAACTAATGGAGTGGATAGGTTTTTACCTTAGGACGAGCTCTGGTGAGGCGTTAATATGTTCTGTTGTTTAAAAGATTTGGTCACACGTAGTTTTCCAACAGGTGTCTGAGTTGTCCAGTTTTTGTGACTGACTTAATAAGGGTGTTCGCCCAAGAGTTTCGTAACTATCAGCACTTCTGATTTTAAGTTATCCAACTGAATCGGTCTGGAGTATCTGTGATGAAACTAAGTATTAGGTTCCAACCCCTTTCTTGGGAAACTCTTCTTCTGAATTCCAATCAGTCAGTTTTAAATATGGGAAAGTAGACCCTTCTTTATGTTCCCAACCAAAACAGGACACGAGGTTATCGGGGCGCAAACTATGGCATTACCCATCCTGAGAACCATTTGCGCTTATGAAACATTTGACTGTTGGAAATGAATCTCTTCTTCCTAAATGTAAGTTAATTTAGTGGGCTTTACAATGTCATTAATCTAGGTTAGGGGAAAAAGTCTTGAGATACAATACTGGATACATCCAGTGTCTCTAATGAATTGTTTTGACACATTCATGCCATTTACTGTACCTTCACTAAAAGGTGCATTTATGGTTAGATTCATGTGGAAACACTTAGCGATTTTTTTCACCTTTTTTCTTAGGACAGTCGGGCTGTCTATGACCCCACATTCATTACAGGTTGAAAGCATTTACTGTGAAGGCCGTGGGATTCTTTGGTACGGAGGGGTTTGGATCCCGCAGATAACTGCTTAGGCGCAACAGACTTATTGAGTGCTATGCTCTTTAGGGTAGTTATTATGAGCACACATATACATCAGCAGCTTGTGCCATTTCCGCCAGCCATATGAATGTTTCTTTTTTTTAATGAATATTCGTAAATCAGAGTTTACAGAAGAAAGGAATTGAATCTCTTACCATCAGGTCTCGTAGAGTCGATATCGTGGTCGACTTCAGCACTATCAATCCACGAATCAAATAATTCTGAAAAGTGCTTGTTTAAGAAAATGATATAATTTTGATTTGGGAGAGTTATTTTATATGTCTACAACTCAGACCTGTAATGATGAGTGGTTTTTTGAAAGCTGAAGTACAGCTTTCTTCAACAGGCTTATTAGCAAATAACATCAGAAAGGGTTAGGGGTGGAATAGACATTTAATGCTGAACCCGGACAGTAAGCCAAGATAGTAGCCCAAGAATCTGATGTAAGGGCATTTACCAGATGAGTAGCAGTACTCTCAAAATCTGGCAATATATGCTGAGATATAATCTTTTTCTGTGAAAGTAGTATCTGTGGTACTTAATATAAGACTCTTGGGAAGGGTATTCTAGTACCCCTTCATCTATTTTCTGCTTTGATATTTTCTATCCTCTTTGCCTCTAATTCCAACTTTAACTGTTCTAACTCCCTCTGCTTAGCCTGTTCTTCAATTTCCTTCATTCTGAAAGCTACCTCTCTCGCCTGAACTCTATCTTCTCTAGCTATCCTTTCCTGTTCTTGTTTCTCCTCTCGAGCTAGTCTTCTCTTCGAGAGCTAGTCTTTTCTCTTCAAGAGCTAGTCTTTCCTGTTCCTTTTTCTCCTCTCGAGCTAGTCTTTCCTGTTCCTTTTTCTCCTCTCGAGCTAGTCTTTCCTGTTCCTCTTTTCAATAGCCATTTTAGCAGTAATATAACTATCAAGGTTCTGTCCAGTAAATTCCATTTCCTTTCCAGCTTTCAACCAGAAATCTAAAGAATCCATCTTGTAAACAGAAATATTACGCACCCAACATAAAACTGACTTAATTAAAACTAACAGGAACGTCTGTTACAAAAGAGGGACAGTCCTCACAATTTAAACTTCCCAAAGAAGAAAATGAACTAAATATTTCTCCCTGGAAGAATACACTTGTGGGCTCAATAGCCTTCACTAAGCTAAATACTCACGGTTCACACAGGAGGGGTTATTATCAAAGTTCCCCAGGTCCAACAAAATAAGCAAACTTCTAAACCGAACCTTAGAACCAAAACAAGGGTTAAGTCAACCAGTCTACCAGTAATGACTTGACACCCCCAACAAACTCACCCTTTTTATCTTAAATGTTATACTCACAACCAGTTGAACCATCAGGACGATGTCGCTTCAAGAGTCGGATCCTGGAAAGGTCGCCATTGTCAGTGGAACGCCTTCCATCTGAACAAAAGACTAATGGAAAAATAAAGAAACGACTAGGAAAAATAAGAATAATGACTTGAGTATTTTACTTAAAATTTTAAATAATAAAAAAATGGTCTTTGGTTCTTTTAGTTGGGCAGGAGTAGGTAAGGCCCTGGACAGATCTTCTGATATTAAAGATGATGTAGGTTATCCTGGGCGGATGGTGATAGTCCAATGTTTTGGAATCTTCTCTACAACTTGGTTGGAGCACCACAAGTAGAATAAACAAGGGCCAGTAGTAGTCTAGTAATTGTTAATAAGTCCCATTAACAAATGGCCCTTTTTCCTTTATTTTGGCGTTTTCCCGGTTGCCCACCCCGGGAACAGGGCGGGGTAAAAAAGGAAAAAAATAAACTGGTTACCAATGGCATGAAAAATAAAAATTTAAAAATTTGAAAAGGGTGTAAATGAAAAAATCTTTACTGGAAAACCAGCAAAAAAAAGGAAAGGAAAAAAACCCAGAAATACCCCGGGTTTGATCCCCAAATGATTAGGAGAAGAGTGGGGGTGAAGTGACTCTCCAAACTTCAACCCCCCCGGGTTTAAGGTCAATAACCAGGAGTAGAAACGAAACAAATAAGACACCAAGAACTGGGTTTTGCCCCAAGCCCCCCAAAGAGGGGGGGTGCGGGGACATAATCGCTAATGGTTCCGGGTTTTGCCTGAAAAACCCCAAAACCCCACCATTGCCAAATTTCCCCCCCTTTCACACCCTGTCTTCCTCATTTACACCCCCAAATGTTTTTCCCAAAACGTATCCCAAACCCCTGAAACCCATTCCTTTTGCTGACGACAGGGGACTTATGTCATCTTTTCACCAAAAATCTTGCCCCCCTCAACACCACTGTTAAGAGGAGGCTCAAAATATCGCCCTTGGATGCGACAATAAAATTTACATTTAAACACTGAAAAAAACCTACATTTTTATGTTTGGTAGCAGGGGCAGGGGGGTTTTGGAAATTTAAAACTTTTAAACATGAAAAACTCTAAATTGCCAGAAAAATTGGGGAAAAAAAGGGAAAAAAAAGGGGAGCATTGTCTGCATCGCTTTTGGGGCCGGGCAGACCCCTTTGGGCCTGACGCCCCTCAGAAAAAAAAAAACCTGCAGCATTTGGTACGAGGAGGTGTTGTGCATTCGCTGCCTGGAATGGGGTGATTTTGGGGGGACGTGCTTTGCACCCCTTATTTTTTTCCCGGGACAGTAATAAAGGTCAACGAAAGGGGCCCCAGGTTTTCGCAGGAGAGTGAATCTGTGGGCTTTGGGAACTTATTAGTGGGGTTTTAAAACCCCTTCGTCAGTCGTTGTGTTATTGCCCAAAATTATACGAGAGTTTTTGGGCCCTCAGGGGACGAGGATTTTATGGAGGGGCATTAAGGGTTTTTTGTATATAAAAATTTTCTTTGAAAGTGCAAAATGCTCAAGTTTTCGGGGGTTTTGGGTTGATCGTTACCGGGGATGTCAGCTTTACTGAAAACACCGGCAGTGAGGGTAAAGTTGATTGAGGGTATCACAAAATTTTTCGGGGGTTTGTTAAGCCCCGCAACGTGCCTTTTGAGGCTGTTGAGGTAGATATTCGAAATTTTTTTTCAAAACGTTATGGAACTGTACATCGGGCCCCCAACCTGGCAAAGGGGGAAAAAAGGTGCTTTCACGGTTTCCCTGGGGGTTTTTTAATCTCAAGTTTGACGCTTAGGCATCCTTTACCTCGATGTATTCTCAAAGATTTTTAGAACCCAGGTAAGGGTTTAGCGTATGCGGGGCAGAGGGCCGAAAGTGCCGACTTTTTGGGGCCCAAATTTTTGCCCAAATTGGCGGAAAGACTGTGGAAAGCGGAGTAGGCTCCTGGGCCGGCAAGGGGCGGACCCCCTGCGCAGGAGCCCCCGATGCCAAAAGGAAGAACGGGGGCAAGGAGGAGGGCTTTGGGTCGCATGTGGGAGTAAAGAGGAAAGTGGCTCCCCCAGTGGAAACGGAAGAAGTGGTGATCCATAAATTCACCGGGCCCCAAATAAACAGTGGCCCCCGGGCCCGGGAAAGGGGCGGGGGAAACTGCGCATGAGCACCCAATGCCTAAAGAAGAACGGGTCAAGGAGGGGGCGTGGTCGCATGTGGAGTGAAGTGGTGGTGGCTCCTCCGGGGGAAATCGGAAAGAAGTGGTGATCCGGGAATCACCGGGGCCCATCAACAGTACAGTTGTAAAAGGTGGGAGGTTACAGGAGGCGCGGCTTTTGAAGGCTTTTGAGGAGGAGTTGGAGACGGTGATACAGGCTTTTTTCCAGTTACGGAGGTGGGGGAGTTACAGCGAAAAGGACCGGGGATCGGGTTTTGGGAAAGGTGGTGGGGGGAAAAGGGGGAAAGGAAACGGTGGAAACCTGTGGTGGACATTTTGGGCGAGTCCCCATGGGGGGGGCCCATGGAGGCGGATTAAGGGGGGTTTAGAGGGTGGAAGTCCATTGTGCTGGCCCCCAGGACCCCGATATGGAAATGGGGGGAGTACAAGGAAAAGGGGGCCAGCAGCTTTCAGTTTCGGCGATTTTCGGGCCCCCCGGGCGAAAAAGGCCGGGGGAAAAAAGGACAGGGGGTTCTGGTACCCAGAGTGACTCTGCGAGGGGCCAAAACAGAAGGGGGGGGGAGGGTTTTGGGAAAGGGGGGGGGAAACTGTGGAAAAGGGCCCAACAGCCCAAGGGGAAAACAGTCTGAAAGGGAAGAATCTTGCATGGGGGGGGAAAGGGGTTCCTTAAAGCGGGCCTCAGGTGTGTAACAAAAAAATTTTAATGGTCTGTGTGAGGGGTTTTAAAAAGGGGAAGTGCTTCAGGATGTTTTTAAAATAGGTAAAGGGTTTTTGACTTTGCTTTTGTGCAGGAGCACAATTTTAAGTTGGGGGTCGTGTTTTAGGGGTCCTGGGTATCGGGCTTAAGTGTTGCCGTCTGAGCGTTTAAAAGGGGGAAAGTGGGTGGTTGATCAGGGAGGCGGGCCCGTTTGTATTGCTTTAAAGGGGTAGGGGGGGGGGAGGGGGGGAGGGGTATTACGTGTGGAAGGATGGGGGAAATGGGAGAGAGAGTGGCGTTTTTGGTGTGTTGGGCCCCAGCAAAAAGTGCGTGAAAGTGAAGATGGATTTTGTGGGGGGAGGGTTTCGTGTATTATCGCAGTTCCCCGTCTGTCGCGTTGGGTGGGGGGGGGATTGGAATTGTGAAATTAAGAAGACAGACGGGGAAAACCCCAGAGGGGGCGGGATTTTTTCCTCAGTTTTTGGGGGGCCTGTTTTGGATTTCGTTATGTGATGTTTTTCGGGGGGGTTTCTGGGGGAGGGGGAACATACGTTTATAGAAGGGGATAGGCGGCTCGTTTTGGACGGGTTTTTTTTTATCCGGGGGGTTTTGGGGTTTTTAAAAATTTGAGGGTGTTTTCCCGTTTCATAGGGCGGTATTAGTGGAGGTGGGATGGGATGCTTTGGCTCGTAGGGCAGGGAAGTTTTTGGGGAAATGAACACGAGGGTTTTTTGGGGGGATAGGGGGGGAGTGGAAGCGTTTGCAATTTTTTTGGGAAAAAGCTCTGTGCCGCAAAAGAACTGGGAAGACGTGGTGGATGGGGGGGATAGTGTGGCTAAGTTAGGGAATTTACGTCATTTTTATGTGAGGGAGGGCAAACGCATTAATAAATTTGGGGTTTAGGGTTTTTCAAATTATTTTGAATCTAGATACGGAATTGTTACGAGGGGGGGGGGGGTTGGCCCGGGGTGACCCGGTGGAGGATATACACATTTTGGGAAGGCCCAAAATCGGGATTTGAAAGAAAAAATTTTTTCCCAGCTGTAGGGTACAGGCGGGGTTAGACAAAGTACTTGGGGGGGACAAGCCATCAGCTTGTTGCTGCGAGGACAAAAGGTACGACAGCGAACAAATAAAATTTACCAGGTTTGAATTCATATCTTCTGGGGGGGGGTTTTGGGAGGGGGGGTCAGGTTTTAAAGGGGGAACCCCAAAGGGGTTTTGAGTGATATGCAGATAGATGGTTTGGGGGAATAGGGGAAAAAAGTAGTGGGGTGGTGGTGAGGGGTTCTTGGGAAGGTTGTGATTTAGTCCCGTGCAAATGGGGAGGGGGGGTGATGGGGAGGCACGGGTGGGGTCATTGAGGGGGGAAAATTATGGAGAGCCCTTATGGACATGGGGAAGGGAAAGGGCCCCCGGGGAAAACGTTTGGTTTACCAAAGCGAATTTTTGAACAGCAGGGGGTTTCTGCTTGGGGGTTTCCTAGTAAGGTTTTTGAATGCCATGAAAGACGGGGGTTTTAAGATGGGAAAAAATTTTCAGGCAAGGGCCCGTGGTGGTGTTGGCCCCAAAAGGGAAAAACAGAAAGGGTCCCCCCCCCCCTTCGGGATTATCGACCCTTTCATTGCTTTGTGGGGATTATAAATTTTTTGCGAAAATTCTTGGGAATCGGCTTAATTGTTGTGGGGGGGTCGGTTTGAGTCTCAGTTTGGTTTTCCTGGTAGGGGCAAAGAGCGTGGGCCCCGGGATTATCAAGGGGTTCCTGGAAAGGGCATGGAAAAGGGGGAAAAGGAGCGGGTTTGGGGGCGTTTGGGTTGGGGAAGGGGGTTATGATAGGGTGGAAAGAAAGGCTTTTGGGGGTATTCTCCCACGACAGGGGGTTTTGGGGGAAAAAAATAGTTGGGGTGGGTGGATACGCTTTGTACCAAAAAACGAAGGTTTAAAGGGTTTTTAAAAAAATTTAAAGGGTGGGTGGGGGGGGGGGTGCAAATTTGGGGCGGGGTTTTTCGGCAAAGGGATTTTCCTTTATCACAAAAAAATTGTTTGCATGTTTCAGGTCCCCTTTTTTAGGATGGTGGAGGAAACGTCTAAAGGGCCGGGGGGGGGAGGGATGGTGAGCTGAAGCCGTGGCCTGGTTTTGGGGGGCTATTTTTTGATGATACCCTTTTTTGGCAAGTGAGGAGGGAAAGGTTAGGTTTTGGGGGAAATTGTACACCTTTTGGGGGGGGAGGTAAATGGGGTGAAGGTAAACTGGAAAAAATCAATATCATGGGGCTGGGGGAGTGGGGCGGGGGGATTTGAGTGGGGATGTTTATGTTGTGCAGCGGAGGGAAAAGGGGGGGTCTGAAAATTTGCGGGGGGTCATGTATGAGGGGACCGGGGTTCTGCAAGGGTTAGCAATTCGAATTTGGATGGTGGAACAGGTGCAGCGAAAGGTTGGGAATTTCTGCGACCTCACCAAATTTTAACCCTTTGGCAGCGTGTTAAAAGTCATCAATGTATTAATATTTTTGAAAGTCTTGGGTTTTTTTTCGGCTTTTGATGCCTTAAAAGGAACGGCGGAAACACGGGGTATTCTTTTGAACGGTTTTTCAAATTTTTTTGGGGTTCAGGGTTTCAACTGGTTGCGAAGGGGGGGTAGTGACATTGCCCGGGTTTTTAGGGGGGGGGTTTTGGGTTTTTTTGGGTTGAGAAAGCGCGTGAAAATGGGGGTTTTTTAAGAGGGAAGTGTGGTGAGGTGGATGGAGGGGGGTCAGCTAGATAAAGGTTTTCATGCTCACCTGGGAAATTTGGGATGGAGGGGGCGGAAATGAAGGAATGCAGACAGTGTTAGGCCTTAAAGTTTGCCAGGGGAACCCGGAAAAATAAAAGGGGGGGAAAGTTTTTGTTAAAATTTTTAGAGAGACAAAGTAGTGGGCCGGGGAAGGGATTTCCCCATGTATGCATGGGATGTAATAGGCAAAAGGGTTTGTAAAAATTTAAAGGGTACGACCTAGGGGCCGCGTGAGGTTATGTTCCTTTCCTGCATGGGGTTTTGCCAACGGGGGTTATTTCTCCGAGACAGGAGGGTTATTGAGGGGGGGGGGTTTTGGCGGGTTTCAGTGGGGGGGAAAAGGAAAGCGTTTTATGTCGTCTATTTTTGTTTAAGGTTTGGGGTTTCTTTAGGGTATGGATGGGGAAGGGAGTGGTGAGGGTGGGGGGCCCCGGTTTTTGGGGGTATTGCGAGCGTTGGGGTCTTGATATGAGTGGTGGGGGGAGAGGGTGGTAAAAGGGTTTTTTATTTGTCATCGTGGACTACATATATGTTTTATGGGGGGTTTTAGGGGGAAGGTTTGGGGGGGGGGATGTGCTGAGAAGGCTTTTGGGGGCGGCCCTTTTATCGAACTTTGGGGTCGCAACAAAGGCATTTTTGGGGGGAAAAAGGGGGGAGAGTATTTTTTTTGAAGGGTTTTTGAGGACTTTAAAAATAGGGGTTTTTTTGGCGTTATAAAGGGGGGTTTAATTTCCGGGGTGAGTGGGGGGGGGGAAAAGGGGGGGGGGGGTTTAGGGGATTTTTAAAAGGGCTCACCTCCCTTGGGGAAAGCAGTGATTTTTGTTGGGTTTTTTGTGATTGGGGGTACTTGTGTGTGACCGTTTAGGGTTGTTTGGGTTTGTTTTGGTTGGGCCCTTGAGGGGGGTGAAGGGCCAGTTTTAAACCTGCTTTGGGTTAAACCTATAAATTTTTTAAAAAATTTTTTCCTTTTTAGGGGATTTTTTTCCACGGGTTTTCCGAAGGGTTTTTTTTGGGGGTTTTCCCCTCTTTTCGACACCCCCCCCTCAGCTGGCCCGCCTAGTTTGGTGGGAAATATTATTTTTGGGCTTATTTTTGGGGGTTTGGGGGGAATTTTTTTAGCCGCACCCGGGGGGAAAATCCTGGGAAAAGGGGGTTTATAAAAACCCCCAATTGGGGGTTTTGGGGGGGCAGGGGGTTACTAAGGGGGGAAGGGAAAACCCCCCGGTTTGGTGTCTGGGGTGGGGGGCGGAGGGGGGGTTGTGGGTCCCTTGGGGGGGGTTGGCCCCCCCCAAGGGTTTTTAATGGGAATTTTGGGGGGGGGGTTTTGTTGGAGGGTATTAAAAGGGTTTTTCATTTGCCGGGGGTTGTTTAGGTTTGGAATGGGGGGGTTTTTTTGGGGCCCCAAGGGGGGAAAAACACCCTTAAATTGGGGGGGGTTTGGGGGGGAAATACTTGATTGGGGGAGCCTGGATTTTTTTGTTGGATAATTGGGAAACTGGGGGCCCTTGGGCCCCCCCTTTTTTTTTGGCCCAAAAGGCCGGGTTTTTAAAAAAATTTTTAAAACCGCCCCAAAAAATAATTAATTTTTTGGGGGAGGGGGGGCCGGGGGGGTTGGGGCCTTTCCCCCCCACGGCCCAAACTTTAATTGCCGGTGGGGGTTTTTTTTATAGGGCCATTTTGCCAAACCTTTGAATTTCAAAAATTTTTCCAAAATAAAAAAAAAAAAGTAATCCCAAAAGGGTTTTGGGAAATTTTTGTTTTTATATAATTTTTTAATGTTTCCCTTACCCTTTTTTTTTATTAAATTACCTATTTATTGTCTTTGGGGAAAAAACAAATATAAAAAAAAAAAAAAAAAATTAAAAACCCAAAAAAATAAAGCCCGGGAGGGGGGAATTTAACATTTAAATCCCAAACCCTGGGGGAAACCAAACTCCCCCCCCCAACCTTTAAAAAAAACTAAAATTTATCCCTTTAAGAACATCCACACAAAATTTTCAACTTACCCTTCAACCTTTAATTTCCCTTTTTAACCTTGACCCAAAAACTTATTAATTGGAAAAACCCAAAAAATAACCCCCTAGAAAAAACAAAACCCCTCCCTTTTTAAAAACCCCCCCCCCCTTTTGACCTTATCCTCTTTTTTGGCCCCTAATTTTTGCTCCACCAGGCCCCCTTTTAAATTTCCTTTCCCAAAAGTTCTTATAGTTTTTGGCGGCCAAAAGGATAAACCAGAACCTCCATTTTGGGCCCCTTTGATTTAGGGGGGTTTGGGTTTTGGGGCCCAGTCCCGGGAAGGGCCCTTCCCCCTTTTTTTTAAAACCCGCCGCACAAACCGAACATTTGCTTTTATTTTTTTTTGGGGGAGTTTTCGCTCACGGGGTTTACCGATTTTTTCGGAACTACGGATTAGACGAGTTGGGGTATGAAGGGGGCCTTTTTGGTGGAGGGAGGTTTAATTCAAATAAGATGGCTGTGTGGATGTAAAATCGGCAATACGAGTTCGTTTTTTTTTAATTTGGGCGTGTGGGGACCCCTACACTTGGGTGAAGGGACGCAACCGGGTTTTTCCTTTTGAACTGGGCGAGGCGATATACGGAACGTTTTTTTAAAGTTATTTGGGACTGTGAAACTGGCAAAAGGCAGGTACCTGGGTGGATGGGGGGTACGCCGGCTGGCCGGAGGGTACGTTCAACCTAAAGATGATGCTGAGGCATCCCATCCCGTCGTTTGTCATCCTGGACGACTTTAGGACGCAAGTGATGGTGTTTATTACGCAGGGCAGCGAAGACTGCAGGCTATGTGGTGCTTATGACCATATGGCAGCACAGTGTGAGAGGCAGCAGCAACGACAGGTTGCAGACAGAAGGACGGAGCGAGGGCCTGACCCGAAGGCGGGGCCTGCCAGCGGGACGCCTGTAAAGGGCCATAGTTCGTCTTGGAGCGAGGAGGTGGAGAGAGAGTTCCGACGGTGGGGTCGAGCCCATCAATGCCTGTAGGATCTACAGTCTCCGCTTTGGTGGAAGGGGGAGACCAAGTTGAGTGGAGGAGAACGAGCAGAGGATGTGGCTTTGGAGCAGTTGACGGAAAAGTTTTTGGAGACGAAAGAGAGCTGGAGATGATGTACAATCGGTGGTGGGACCTGAGGAGAGTGAGGACGAGAGAGAGGACAGCCAGCTGATGCAGGTGCCTCTTCTACGGGAATGGTGACCGTGGTCGAGGTGGCGGCGGAGGTGCATTGTGAGGCATCCCCGACCAGACCATGGATGCAGAGAGTGTTCGGCGGAAGAGGGCGGCAACGCACTCTGATTCGATGATGTCTTGACCCCGGCGCAAAGACCGGGGAAGAAACCGTGGACTGATGTGGTGAGTGGAGGCGCCACAGGTTGTGTCCGGTCAGGTGTTCGACCGGGGGAGGGATAGAGCTCACTGTGGTGAGCATGGTGGGAAAAATAGGAAGGCTGGTGACGTGTCTATGAAAGGAGTTACAGGGCAGCGTGTAAAACCCTTCAAGAAGGTTTAGGTGTATGACTGTGAATGTAAATGGGTTGTGTATGAATGTGAAGCGTTTGTGGCTCCAGGGGTTTCTGAGGCGTCATGCCATAGATATTGTATTCATGCAGGAGCATAACTTTAAGGTGGGTCGGGATTTGAATGTGGACGGATATCGTGTGTTTGTGGCATATTCGGACCATTTGAAAGGTGGGGTTGGAATTCTGATTCGGGAGACAAGCCCGTTTGTTGTAATTAGATGTGAGGGAGGGGAGGAGGGTAGGGAACTCCGGGTAGATGGATGGTGGAGAGGTGAGCGACTGGCAGTGGTTTGTGTGTATGCGCCGGCGGAGCGTGATGTACGGGTGAAGAATGAATTTGTGCGTGATGTTTTGGTTTTATTATTTTAGATCTCTTCCCTCGGTAACAATCGTGGGCGGTGATGGAATTGTATAGTACGTAGAAAGGATGTGGAGCCACGGGGGGCAGGGAGTTTTTTGGTTAGCCTAAGGGATCTTTTGCTGGGCGTGGGGTTAAGGGATGTTATTGGAGGTGGGGACCTAATGGTTGATGCATTACGTTTCATAGACAGGGATACGCGGCCAGGCTCGATAGGTTATATGTGACGAGAAGTGTGCGAGTGATGTGTGTGCGTACTGTGGAAAGTGTTTACACGGATCATAGAGCTGTTTATACGGACTTGACTTGGGCCAGCTTACCTAAGAGGTATCCAGGGGTATTGGAAGTTAAATGTGAGACTTCTTGGGGTGGAGGAGGCGGGGTTAGATTTTAGGACAATGTGGGAGAATTTGTGGGGAGAGGGTAGGATGTGGGTGACTGCTGGGGTGGTGGGATGGGGTAGCTAAGGAGAGGATCCGGCGGTTTTATGTGCGATGGGGAAAGTACCAGGGTTGGATGACGTACGGGTTGCAGCAGTATTTCGAGGGTAGGTTGCAAAGTTGTTATGAGAGGGGCGTGCAGGCAGGGCAGTATCCCATGGAGGAAATCGAGTTGTTAAAAGGAAGAATTCGTGATTTGCAGAATGATAGATTTGATGCGGTGAGAGTGCAGGGTGGAATTGAAGAGGCGGTGTGGGGTGACCGACCATCGGCCTGTGTGTTAAGGGGACAGAGGCACCCGACGTATGGCTATGGAAATTAATAGGCTGGTGGTACATGAGGACTTAGGTGGATATAGGGCGGGACATGAGTTAAGAACAACGGAGGCAATGAGTGATTACGTGGATGGGTTTGGTTTGGAAAAAATTTTGAGTGTAGGGGTGGATGGGGAGGCTTTCGGGAGGTTGGGGAGAATGTATTTGTGTGCTAAGTAGCAGTGATCGCATGGCGTTGGGGGGGGATATTGAAGAAGGGGAGGTGTGGAGGGCTTTGGAGGGATGGCACGTGGTAAGGCTCCAGGTTGGATGGCTTGCCCTGCGAGTTTTATGTGAGCCATTGGAATGTGTTGGAAGTCCTTCTTAGTAGAATAATGAATACGATGAAAAGGGAGGGGAGGATGGGCAGGTTTGCAAGGAACTGCAGTTGTGGTTTTAGTGCCAAAAGATAAGAAACAGGACACGGTGCGGGACTTTAGGATAATATCATTGCTGTGTGCTGATTATAAGATTTTTGCAAAAATTTTAGGAAATAGGATGAAGTGTGTGGTGGATAGAGTGGTTGCGAGAGGACAATATGGTGTGTCGGGGGTGGGACGATGTATGACGGGCATAGTATTAAAAAAGAATTTCTGTGGAAGGGTCGGGAGGGGAGCAGGGGGGGGGGTGTCTTAGCTTTTAGATTGGCAGGCGGCATATGATAGTGTAGAACGTGAGGTATTGTGGGACATATTAAGGAGGCAGGGTTTTGGGGAGGAGGTAGGCGGGTTTGGGCAGAGACATTGTATACAGGTGTGGGAAGGGGTGTGTACAGGGAAATGGGAAGTTGGGGAGTGGGTATCCATGGGTCGGGGTATTAGGAGGGTTGTCCCCTGGGCTCAATTGTTGTTTGCCTGTTTAACAGACCCTTTCTATGAAAGGTGGAAGCGTGTATGGAGGTGGATTGGGGAGAGTAGGAAGTGGAGTGCAGGGAATAATAGGGTTTCGTGGATGACACGACAATACTCGTGCAAACGCAGAGGAGTTTACGTGCGGTTGGAGATGTTATTGATAATTTCGGGGGGTTACCGGGTTAAGAGTTAATGTGGAAAAATCAAAATTTTCTGGTCTTAGGAGATTGGGTGGGGAGAGAGAGTTGGGGAAGGAATGTACGTTGGAAAATGGTGGACAGGATAAAAATGTGTGGAATAGTGTATATGCGTAGTGCGAGAGAGGCGAGGATGGTTAATTCTGGACTTGTTTTTGGATCGAATGGTGGGGCGATTTGGGTGGGTTGAGACCCAAATCATTTGACAGTACATCAGCGTGCGATTGTTGTGAATGTGTTGTTATACAGTAAAGTCTGGCACGTGGCTGCGGTATATCCGTTAGCAGGTCCGGATGTTACGAGACTGTTAAGAGAGTTTTCCATTTTCTTTGGGGTTCCTGGCGGTGTGAATGGTTTGAGTAGGAGTGTGGTTACTTTACCGGTCAACAGAGGAGGATTGAGTGCTGATTGATTTGACGGTTTTAAGAGTCAAGTGCATATATTTGAAAGTGGGGGGGTTACGCCGTGTTGCGGGTTCATTGCAGGGAGGGGCACGTGAATGGCTTGCATGAAGAGAGTGCGAATGTGGTGGGGAGGGTCGGAATGAAGTGTGTGAAGCGTGTTGCGGGCCGTTGCCTGCTTGTACGGGACCCTAATAAGTTTGAGTGGGTGGTTTTTGAGCGTTGTTGTAAGGCGAGGTAGGTAGTGTAGGTCTGTGGAGTATCTACCCTATGTATGCGTTGGATGGATATATGGGGAAGATTCGGTTGATTGCGCGTGCGACTCCAAATGTGCGAGAGGTATTTTTCCGTTTTCTCCATGGTTATACTGCCGTCGGCGGGTGCTGCACCTTAAGGAAAGAGGGTTGATGGTGTGATGGGCGGTGTGGGGTGTGCGGGGATGTGGAGACTGCGTTTTCATGTAGTGTATTTTTGTGATTAATTTTGGGGAGTATCAGGGAATGGATGGTTTAAGGTTCTGAGGACAGTGGGAGGAGCGGGTATTAGTATTGAGGGCGTTAGTTTGGTCGTGGGAGGCGTCGAGGCGCCGTGTGCAACGTGCATCACGTATATAATTGCGGATTTTGTTTTTGTATCCTGGGCAATGAGTAGGAATGGGGATTGGGAGCGTGCGCAAATGGGTGTTGGCGGAGGACCATTTTTATAGAACGTTGTGTTATATCGGGGAAATATATGGAAGTCGCTGGGACCAGGCTTTTTCGCAGGGTACCGTTAGTATGAGTGTTGAGAGCATTGTTAACGTTGAGAAAGGGGGGGGGAGGGGGAGTGAATTTCAGGGGATGGAACGGGCTTGTCTCCGGGGTTGCGGTATGCACTACAGTGGTTTACTGTGTGTATCGTGGTAATGCGTGGTTGAGGAAAAATGGGTTGTGTGAGTGGATGTGGTGGTGTGAGTTTATGGTTATAGATGTCTTAATTCAGAGTCATACTGCTTCTTTCTTTGTTTGAAGTACTTGATGTATCCCTTTTCGGCTATGGCATGGCAACGGCGGTTTTAGAGTTTGTACTGAGCATTTTATTGTATATTATTAATGTGTATAGCCTGTAGATGAGTTACGGAATGCGTATGGCTATTCTAGTTTTGTGGCTGACTCGTAAGAATTGTGGTAAGGCGAGTATGTGTGACTGTAGGGAACTTATGTACTGGGAGTTTTAGGTGAGTAAGAGTATGTACTTGTTATCATGAGATTGTGATGTAGGTTCTTTCGGTTTATCGATTATTTGTGTTGGATGTGAGTAACCGATATATTTATATATTTATCATAATATTCTTCTTATTGTATTGTATAGTGCATTGGCAATATGTCCCAGTATATTATGTAAATAGTGTATACCCGAAGGGATTATGGTTTTATTTATATTATTGAACCGCTACAGGGGTCACCTACATGTTATGTTCTTGTTGTTGTTCTTGTGTACATAGGGTTAAGATTGCCCATCTTCTTAATGTTATGTTTTGTCACAAGCGATATTTTCTAGTATAATTGTGTAACCTCTTGTGTTTGTTAATATTGTGTTTGTTATTTGCTATTGTACGTTCTGAGAGATTGTGTTTCAAAATGTGTTTTATATACAATGTGTATCAACCCTAGTTTTAAGGGTTTTTATGTTAAGCTATGTATTGTATTTTTAAATAAAAAAAAAAAAAAAAAAATGATGTCAAAGGACATAAAATCTGGAACACCCTACCTGAAAACTCTAGAACTGCAGACACATTCATCACTTTCAAAACTACCATTAGAAAACATCTCCCTGATACACCCCATCAGCTAACTACATGAAAACCACCTGGTGGTTCACACTTATACTCACCACCCATTTGACTATAAACACATTAGTACGAATCTTAATCTTAAAATAATGAATCTTAACTAATCATAGGTTTACCTATAATACTCCAATATAGAAACTAGTATTGTGCCAAAACAAAAGCATTCACATTGCTATAATGTAGTCACTTAGCCTCAACACCAACTTACTCCTTAATCTGTAATAATTTAGAGTTAAGAATTAATCTAAGTCTGCCCGAAATGCCTAGCCATGCCAGGTGTCCTAGTGGCCCCATGTGTAATTAGTAGTTTATAAAAATGTAAACCACACAATATCCAAAATCTGTAAACCCCACATTGTAATCATTATGGAGAATAAACTTGATTGATTGACCCTGATCCACCATGAGGCCTTGTCTCAGACTGAGCCGCGGGAGCATTGACTCCCGAAACCCTCTCCAGGTAAACTCCAGGGTGCCCAACATTTTATTTATACAGTGGACCCTCAACCAACGGCATTAATCCGTTCCAGAGAGCTAGCCATTAGTCGAATTAATTTTCCCCATAAGAAATAATGGAAATCTGATTCGTCTCTCAGCCCTTGAGTAGAGAGGACGTGTGCTGCTGCTACCCCCTGGTGTTGATTAGTGGCAGTTATTTTTCACAGCATGGCGCAGGCAAGCCGGAGAAGCATAAACACAGTCTGTGTTGAGCTTATCCGTGGGGCTGTGACAGGAACTTCTATGGACCTGATACTACCTGCAATCATACGAGATACATATGGTATTGCTGACGAGGAGATATATGGAGTAGCGCTGAATGGCACGACGAGGATCTTTGTCAAGTTTAATTTGGCAAGTGTGTATGAGGCAGTGGTAGACAAGTACCAGGAGGTTACTTTGACAGTTAACTCCGCTGTGACCGTGCGACTTCACAACGTTTCTCGCCATTACACATGGGTTAAGATTAGAAATGTGCCATTCAAGGCGGATGATTCTGACATCCGTCTTGCGATGGGTAAATATGGTACAGTACATATGGCCACTGTTGGGAAGTGGGCCACTGGGCCATACGCAGGGAAACTCGAAGGAACGTATTCTGTGAAGATGACGTTACGTTACCCTATTCCGTCGTACGTAGTGCTGCCAGAATTTCGTACCCAGGTGTTTGTGACATACGCTGGGCAACGCCGGACCTGTCGGTTATGTGGGTCATATGATCACCTAGCGGCTCTGTGTGGAAGGAGGCGTGGCAACATGGAACAAAGGCAACGACATACAGCAATAGAGAAGAGTGAGGATTTGCCTTATTGACTCTGCCTACACAAGGTGGGTCCTGGAGTGAGGAGGTCGAGAGAAGGGGAGGAGATGGAGTCAGCAGGTGTGACGAGGGGGGGGACACCCCTTCATTGAACGCAGCTCAGGTGTTGGAAGAGGACACCCCGACTGCGAGTGCTAGCGATGTGGAAGACTCATTAGCCATGGCTTTAAATGTGTTATTGGCTGACAAGAGTATTGGGAAGGTTGGGAGTCCAGATCTAGTTCTTGGGTCTGTTTGTGGATCCGGGCGTGGAACAGGATCTGAGGTCTGCGCAGTGTGATAAGAATATTTGATGCAAGCTGTGGAGGTGGAGGTCCACCGGGACAATGTATCAGACGACATGATGCAAGCAGAGGGAGCATCACGGAAGCGCGCTGCTGCGCTATCTGACTCCGAGGACGTGATTCACGCCTGCTCAGCGCACTGGCAAAAAGTCCTGGGCAGAAGTTACGCAGAGAGGACACAGCGGCCCTAAGGGCAGGAGTTGGTTAAGAGCGTTTCTAAAGGGGGGAGAGGACCGAGGTGTCACGAAACGATCTGGTGCAAGACAGTACCAGGGCCCAAGAAGGAAAAACCACTCTGTAAGCTTCAAGTGCATGACATTGAACATTAATGGATTGAGATCAGAGAGAAAGTGTTGTATGGTTTAGTGAATATTTGGTGCGTAATAGTGTTGACGTGGTGTTCGTGCAGGAACACAACTACAGACCAGGTTATGAGTTGAAGGTAAATGGGTATAATGTGTATGTGGAGCATGCGATAAGGTTGAAAGGAGGAGTTGCCATCCTGGTAAGGGAAACTACCCCGTTCGTAGTGAGGCATTGTGAGGGTGGGGGAGGGGAGGGTGATTCGTGTAGATGGGTGGTGGGGTAGGGTACAGATGAGTTTGTGTGTGGTGTATGGTCCAGCAGAGGGAGATGTGCGTATTAAGAATAAATTTGTGAAGGATGTCTTAGTATATTATTTGCGTGCATTGCCGGTGTAGCTGTAATTGGTGGTGATTGGAATTGTGTGATAAGGCGTAAGGATGTGGAACCTAGAGGGGCAGGGTATTGTTTGGGGATTTTGGGGGAATTATTAAATGGAGTGGGGTTAATGGACGTTTGATGGGGTGGGGTTGTAGAACATACTTTTGTTAGACGTGGATAGGGCGGCAAGACTGGATCGATTGTATGTGCCCCGAACAGTAATAGTGAGCAGAGTGCGTGTGGTGGACGCGGTTTTTTCGGATCACAGAGGAGTAATGGTGGACCTAGAATGGGAGGGATTGCCTAGAAGGGGTCAAGGTTATTGGAAGTTAAATGTGAAGCTTTTGCAGGGTGAGGAATGTCGTCAGTCTTTTGCGCAATTGTGGGAACGGTTGGTGGATGAGGCGCCGGGGATGATGAACTGGTAAATTGGTGGGATTCGGTGGCTAAAAATCGTATCAGAGAATATTATATTTGTCGTGGGAGGGAAGATAATCGGTTAAAGTATGGGTTTCAAAGATATCTTGAAGGGCAGCTGTGGGACTGTTATGCAAGAGGAGAAGCAAGCTATCCAGTGCAGGACATTGAGGGTTTAAAGGAGAGTATTAGGGTATTGCAAAACGAGCGTTTTGATGGTGTGCGAATTATGGGAGGATTGGAAGAAGTGCTATGGGGTGACCGGCCGTCGGCTTGCGTGTTAAGAGGCCAGAGAAAGAGGAGAGTGACGATGGAGATGATGGGGTTAAACGTACATGTAGGGATGGAAGGGTATAGAGCGGGTCAAGCATTGGTAATGACAGAGGGTATGAGTGGATATGTAGACGCTTGGTTTAAGTCATATATGCAAAGTGTGGGCTTCCGTGAGGTGGCATTGAGGGAAATGGGAGAGTATGTGCAGTGTGAGCTTGATGGTCAAGATCGGGTGACATTAGGTGGGCCGATTACGGAGTGTGAGATTTGGCAGGCGTTTTTCAGGAGTGAGTTTGGAAAAGCGCCGGGTATAGACGGACTGCCAAATCATTTCTACGTAAAGAATTGGGGGGTTCTGAGGTTTTTTTTAGTAAGGCTGTTTAACATACTTAAGGCGGCTGAGGTAATGGGAGAGCAGCAACGGACGGCCGTTGTGGTGTTGGTGCCGAAAGGGGAGCAGTCAACGGTAATGGATTATCGGGCACTTTCGCTTATGTGTGGAGATTATAAGTTGTTTGCGAGAATATTAGGGAGCAGAATCAAGAGGGTAATAGGCAAGGTAATTGATAGGGGGCAATATGGGGTGCCAAGAAGGTCGATGTATGAAGGGCATGGCATGATTCGAGAATTTATAGAGAAACAGGGGAGTTGGGTGATGGAGGTGTATTTGGGGTTAGATTGGAAGGCTGCTTATGATAGTGTAGAAAGGGAAGGGTTATGGAGGTTTATGCGTTGGCAAGGTTTTGGGGAAGAAATAATATCTTGGGCAAAATTATTGTATCAGGGGGCATCGATGAGGGTGCAGGTTAATGGGAGGCTAGGAGTTAAAATACAGATGCGACGGGGACTGCGAGAAGGCTGCCCACTATCACAAATATTGTTTGCGTGTATACAGGATCCATTTTATAGGGCCATTCGGAGGTGTGTTGCGGGAGGTGGGGAGGGTACTGACCGGGGGGGAGGGGGCTGGTATCGTAGGTTATGTGGATGACACGACTGTTTTGGTGAGAGGTAATGGGGATTGCTTAGGGTGGGTAAGGTGGTGGATGTGTTTGGGGAGGCTTCAGTATGAAAATTAATGTTGAGAAGACTAAGTTTATAGACTTAAGGGATAGTACAAATGTGATGAGGTGGTAGGGGTGGGTGGAAGGTGGTGGATCAACTAATGATATGTGGGATAAATTATGTGAGAAATACACGGGTGGCTCAAGAGTGTGAATTCGGTGAGAATAGTGAATGGAGTATGAAAAGACTTGGTGGTTTGAGGGCGGCACAACTAACGCTGCATCAAAGAGTAATAGTGACGAACGTGCTATTGTACAGCAAGATATGGCATGTCGTTGTCATGTACCCGCTGATGAGACTGAGGTGAAGCGTTTACAACATGGGGTTTTTAGGTTTATATGGGGATCGGGCTGCGAATGGTTTTAAATAGAGCGGTGTTAACACTTCCGGTCAGTCGAGGAGGGCTGGGACTTTTACCTCTGGAAAAAAGGATGATGAGCGTGTACCTAAAACGAAGTTATATAAGGGAGGGTGCGGGGAGGGGAGGTAGACTTGTGCGAGTACGTAAGGATATGTAACGGTGGTGGGGGTAGGGATTTAATAGTTGGTGAGGCCATGTTGAGGTTATTAATGACAGTGAGGGATCCGTCGTGTGTTAAATTGCGGGTCCTCGAAGGAGTGGAAGGTAGGTCAGTGGTGGCTGCTGTTGAAGGGGCATACCCTATGTATGCGTGGAACGAAATATGGACGCATCTAAAACAATTACGTGTAAAACCGGGTGTTCGGGAGGTAATGTTTAGATTTTTACACGGGATTTTGCCGTCTGGGGTTGTCCTATTCAATAGGAGGATAAGGGAGGGAGGGGAATGTAGAGCGTGTGGAAGCATGGAGACAATTTTGCATGCGGTATAATTTTTGTGACTGTATAGAAGTGGTGCGGGTCTGTTAGGAAAGGTGTTCAGGTTAGTGGGTGGGGAGGGTTGCAGGTGTTTCGGGCTTTAAGTTTGGATATAGGTGGGGTGAGTAAGATGGTGGAGAATGCAGTGGCGTATTTGATCACGGATTTTATACATACGTCATGGGCCATGAGGGAGGTGGGCGTGGATGAGAGGATAAAGGTGTTAGCTGCGACATTTTAACAGAACTAAGTGTCGTAATAGGGAAATTTATGGAGGGAGTTGGGAGACTGCTTTTACTGAGGGCTATCGGAGTTTTAGGTTGGGGGATTTATGGATTTACGTGCAATGTAAGGGGTCGCGGCGGGCTGGCTTCCCCATAAGACAATGTGAAAGGGTTTAGTGTGGAGAGAATGAATATAGTACTGAGACATAAGTGCCTTTGACTGTGTGATGAGCGGGTTGTGTGTTGTGAACGATACATGTTTTTCAATTTAATTATTAATTATGCTAATGACAAAGGACGACAGACGTCGTAATGTGATGGAATATTATATATCTGCAACGAAATTATTGGTGTGTGTGTAATGAAATGACAATGTGGGTGCACTGTGTGAATGTGAAATATATATATACACATGAAGTATTGCGTGTGGTAGGAAGGCTTCAGTATTTATCGACGTGTGAAGGTCATGTACTGTTATGTTTTGTGCTAACAGACTTACATCTTAGTAGTGGTTTTAATGATATGGCTGAAATATTTTTAGAAAGCTTGACTTATCCTGTTTTTTTAATACATATTGTTTTTTTCATGGAGCTCTATAGAGCCCGTAGGTTTAGGTTACCATTGAATTGATATATATTATAGGGTAATTGATGGATGACATAGGATTAGGTTTTTGTAGTTTCACTGGTTGTGTTGTAAAGTGTATGTAACATATGTATATATTTATACCTTCCTGGAGAAGGTGATATGTTTGGGTGTCTAGTAGATATACGTTGTACATGAATCATGTAGAATTGAATTTTATATTATCTCAATACATTGAGTGATACTGAAGGTATCATGTTGTTCAATATGGGAAAAATGAAAGTATTTCATACAATATACAGTTATATATAAAGATTGTTTATGTGTCAGGTGGCTTGACATGCAAGAAGGGGGAGGGGGTTTGTGTTTTCAGAATGTAAGGTGTACATTCCGTGGCAGGATGTACAATGTAAGGTGTACATTCCGTGGCAGGATGTACAATGTAAGGTGTACATTCCGTGGCAGGATGTACAATGTAAGGTGTACATTCCGTGGCAGGATGTACAATGTAAGGTGTACATTCCGTGGCAGGATGTACAATCAGGAATTAGATGTACTTGCCAAGGAGTCTTTAGGTTAGATTTAGTGTTCCAGACATAATGTCATTACTTCAAGGATTGGAGTGGTCAGTGTTTACTGTACAGATTTGTGTCTTTCAGATGTAATATGTTAATTGGAAAGTACATGTACTATGCAGAATTTTTCATCACTGTTTTCACTATGTAATTTGTCGTTTATTTTTATGTACTATGTATGTCTTTTAAATAAAATAAAAAAAAAAATTACCTTCCCCTCCCCCTCGTCACTACGCCTTACTATAAACGGGCTAGTTTCCTTTACCAAAATGGCAGCCCCACCTTTCAAACGTGTCGCATGTTCCATGCACACATTATAACCACTCATATCCAACTCATAACCAGGCCTAAAATTATGTTCCTGTAAGAATTCCACATCCACACCAAGTCGCACCAAATACTCATTAAACCACTTAAGCTTCCTCTCAGCTCTCAACCCGTTAATATTTATAGTATAACACTTGAATTCAACAAATGGGTTTTCCTTTTGTCCCCGGTATTGACTTTACCCCAGTTCGTTTTGCAACACCTCTGTCCCTCCCCCCTTTGTTGGGAATCACCTTTGCAATCCCTTGATCCTTGGGTTCACCATTCCCTCTCTTCTGTACCTCCACCCAAGACTTTTTCCCAGGGCGTTGGGCAGGAGTTAGCACATCAGAATCCGATGATGCTGCAGTCCTCTTTCGTGTCCCGCCCTCCACCTGCATTTTGACATCTGAAGCACCGTCCTGATGCACCTCCACCTCTACTGCATGCACCTTCAATCCTTTAGACTCTCTCGTCGACAAACCGTCATCTTCTGCCATACCATCATTCACAGCCGTCCCCAGAACTAAGCCTGGGTCTTCCACCTGATCTAGGACCGATTCCTCTAACAAGTCATCCAACACCTTTACCAAAGACGCCGCCACTTCTTTACCCATATTAGGTAGTCTCTCCTCAAAAACCTTATGTATGTCCAATGACTGAGATTCTCCTTGAAGCGTTACAATTGGCGATTCGAGCTCCTTTTCTTTGTCCACCTCCTCACTCCATGACAACCGTTGTTGGGGCGGTGTAGCAAGAGACTGTTCTCGCTCATCGCCTACCTCGTCCACTGGCTGCTGTTGCTGCTGTTGCCGTTGCTGTTGTGCCGGGTACCCACTTCGTTTCCCACACTGCGCCGCGATGTGGTCATATGACCCACATAGCCGACACGTACGTTGTTGCCCCGCATACGTTACATAGACTTGAGTCCGTAATTCTTTCAACACAATATATGAAGGAATAGGGTGTCGAAGAGTCATTTTAACTGTATACGCGCCTTCCAGCGCACCTGCATACGGTCCAGTTGCCCATCTCCCTGCTGTGGCTACGTGAACCGTCCCATAAGTACGCAGTTCACTGGTATATCAAAATCAGTCCCTCAAAAGCACATTCCTGATTTTACACCCAGGTTAATGTCGAGATACATCATGAAGTCTCACCGACACAGCTGTATTAACCTGTATGATGGTCTCCTGATACTTGTCGACCACTGCCTCGTAGACTTGTGCAGACGTCATTTTAACGAAGATTCTTGTCATTCCATTTAATGCGACACCACATATCTTCTCATTTGCTATACCATAGGTATCGCGAATGATCGCTGGTAATAATAAATCCATGTTGGATCCTGTGACAGCACCACGGATCATCTCAATGCAGACAGTGTTGATTCTTTTTCTGCTATTCAGCGCAAAGTTGGAGAAAATAAAGTTTCCACCAACCAACGCTAAGGGCAGCTCAATCAGGTAAACTGCGCAAAAACAAACTCAAAACAGGAGCGTCTGCGCAACTCGTCCACACGGCTCGGAGGCGATGAGGACAATGAAAGAGACTGCGTATCATGTCGTCTATTTTTGTGAAGGTTTGGAGTGCATCAGGGTATGGATGCGTAAGGTAGTGGTGAGGGTGGGGGGTCAAGGTGTGTCGGTATTGCGAGCGTTGAGTCTTGATATGAGTGGTGTGGATGAGTGTGTGGTAAGAGGTTTAGCATATGTCATCGTGGACTACATATATGTTTTATGGGGTATGAGGGGGAAGGTGGGTGGGGATGTGCTGAGAAGGACTTTGGCGGCGACGTTTTATCGAACTTTGTGTCGCAATAGAGACATTTTTGGGAAAAGGTGGGAAGAGTATTTTTCTGAGGGTTTAGAGGACTAACAATAGGGAATTTATTGGCGTTATAAGGGCTTTAACTGCCGGGTGAGTAGGTTGGTAAAAGGGGGGGGGGGTTCAGGGGATTTCAACGGGTCCCTCCGGGAAAAGCGTGATTGGTTGGGTGTGTTTGTGGTACAGTGTGTGACCAGTAATTGTGCAAGAATTTTTGTTATTTCCCCTTGAGGGGGAAGGTGTAAGGGCGATTAAATATATAAAACAGAAATTAAAGAAAACCTATAAATTTATACATGTATATTTCCCTTTGGTAGGGTATTATTTTTCCACTTGCCTGGTATTGCAATTGAATTTAAATTTTTTCTTGGGGGGTTTTTCCTTTCACTATTCCCTTGAACACTGATTTTTTTTTGCTTTTTTTGTAACTGGTCCACATCAGTTTTGACGAAATTACCTTTATTGTTTTTCTTTATTTAAGGTTTGAAATTTTTTGGTAGTCCGTACCATTCAGGGTTGAAATAATGTTTTCAAGTGACATGTGCATAAAATCCAAAAATTGAGGATAATTAATGTAAATTTTATTCGGGTTGGGTGAGGGGTTAGTTTTAAATGTGTGTGTGGGGGGGGGGGAGGGTGAGGGGGTACCTTTTGCAGCACGGTTTTTAATAAGGCATATTGTAGGTTGTGTAATTTGTTGCGAGTTTTTACGGGGATTGTATTAAGCTTGGTGCATTATTGTTTGGGGTTTTAAAATTTTAGTTTTATTTATAGCCATTTTGGGGGCCTTTGTTTTATACTTTATTCCTTTTTAAAATTGTGTTTTTTTAAAAAAAACTTGTTTAGTAGCTGTAGTGTTCCCGGGATTTTTTTTGTGTTTAAAATTTTGTTTTACGAGTTGCCCTTTGTTCATTTTTTTTATATGTCTAATAATTTTTACATAATTTTAAAAAAAATAATAAAAAAAAAACTTTTGCAAGGTTGCAGTAATATAGTTGACCCATCATTTCTTTTCTCGGGTCTAAATAATTTTATTTTTGCTAGGCCAGCTGCCCCAAAGAAAAAAGAAATACTTGGATAAAGAATTTTATCATTAGCAGACCTTGAAGGGGCTTGGCTATTCAGCCCTATAAGTCTAAAGTCTTTAAATTTTTTCTGGCTCGGGAAAACCTCTCTTCAGTTTGGCTGGCCGGGGTTGAATATTTCTTTCCCTCTTTTTCGTTGCTTATTACCCCCGCCCCAAATTTTTTGGAAAGGGGGTATTTTTTTTTTTAATTTTATTAAAAAGCAAAATACATATTCATATTATATATGCATCTTTTCATAAACAAGACATGTTCCATTAAAATATGAAACAACAATTCCACTTTCCCCTATCCCAGTCTTAACCTTACTTAAGAGACCTTAAATTTTAACATGTTGCCACCCCCAAAAACTTCAATCATAATGTGATACACAAAAGGCAACCCAACCCAAACATACAGGATGGTTTAATAATTCAAAAATACAGTTTCTTACTCACAAAAGACTAATACCCAAAGAAAATCACACTAGACTTTACAAAAAAGGCTATAACAAAGTCATACCCATAAACGGTTCCCACCCCCTCTTTTTAAAACTAATACAAAAGTATAAGTATTAAAAAAAGAATATACTGGAATTATAAAAATTTTCCCTACCACACATTCCAGTACTTAAAAAAAACACGTTACCCTTAGGTAATTACCCCATTTACACCCAAAACATGCCCCTACCAAACCCCTTTTAACAAAATTAAAAAAAAAACCCCGTGCATAAAAAAAAATTTTCATGCCCCCGTTTTGAAAAAAAAAAACACCCTAGTAACCTAACAATCACAATATGCCCTTACCTCAAAACCAAAATGAGAATTAAAAAAATCTTTTATGCATAAACAACCCAGAACAAAAAAAAAAAAGTACATAAAAACCCAAAAATGTAATTATTTCTACACGGACCACCTTGTAAAATTGGAAGAATATACATCCACAAATTCCATATCAAAAAAAAAAAAACAAAAACCCATAAAATCAAACGTCAGAAACATTGTATAACATGTATTTTCACAAAAAATTTAGAGGTAACTTCATTTTACCTCAATTTTAAAACAACCTTGAAATTTTTAATAAAAACCCAAAAGCTAGAATTATCATTGAAACATATAAAAGGGGTTTCTCCCCCCACAAGGAGGGGCAAATAATAAAAAAAAACCCTTTTCTGAAAAACCAAAACGGTAACCCCACCCACAACAAATCCCTATTTAAGATCAAACTTTTTAATGATAAACACAAAATTCTAATCCCCCTCCTGAAACAAAATTTAAATTTCCCTTGACAAAGCTATTTTTCACTTCTCTTGTCCCAAGGTATTACAATCCTTCTTTTATAAAGAAGTCCCGTTAAAAAAGGAAAATTTGTTACAAATTATCAAAAGAAAAACAATCCAAAAGGGGTAAAAAGGAAAGTATTTGCAGCTACCTTTAAAAAATACAAAAACAAGTTTCATTCTATCAAAAGTCTTGATACGTGTTTACTTCTTTATTTTATATTTTAAACCCCTTCTCAATGTTAAAAAAAAAAATACATAATTCACGGGAAAAATCTTTTTTTCACGGTTCCATTACATTTGGCCTAAAAACCCATAACAGCCACTTAAAACCCTCCTCGATGGGGGATGCAATAATATCCCCCAACCAAAATATGTAATGAAAGGGTTTCCAATTATGACTAGTACCAAGGCTGAACGCCAATATCAAATATCTCTCAGGAACATAACCATTTCATAAAATATCCCCCCTATCTACCCCCCCACCCCACAACTGCAACCAAACCCTTTAAACACCCCCCCCAAAAAAGACCCTCCCCCTTGCCCCCCCCCTTTCCTTAAAAGCTGTGTACGAAAAATTCGAAACCTATCGAAAAACTGAAATCCCATCTCCCCCCTTATTAACCTTTCCTACACCTTTCCTATAAAACCCGCTGCTAACGCTTTTATCCCAAGCCCTGCAACGCCCCAACCCCCAAGAAACTGCAAATTTGCGACATACATCAAAGCCCACCCCCACTTGCTACCCACAACATCCTTAAAAATTTAAGAAAAAACCAACCCCCCCCCCAACAGCCATCCCCCCTCCGACTTCACCATTCAAAGATGAACAAAAATATCCCACATGATACCCATTCCCCCTCCCCCAGAAAAAAAAAGTGCCTCTCTAAAAAACCCCATTTTTATGCAACTTTAAATTTAATGCCCCACACCAATTAGAAAACGATAAAACAACTCCAACCCTTGGGGTTTCCCGAAGCGTCCTGAACCCCCCCTTGACCCCCCCATTATACAGGGGGTATACTGGCCCCCCTGAATGCACCCCTTCCCCACCCCACCCCCACCATTTTTTTCCCCCCTTTTTTTACCTCCCCCATGCCAACGAATTTATTACATCTTCACATTTTTCTAAAATCCTAACACCCCACCAGTTTCTAGATCCTCACCCCCTATCCACCCTAAAACCCCTCTCCCCCCCCCCCCTTTTAAATCCCTCTGTTTAATATAAAAACCATTACCCTGGGCCCAAAGTCAACAAACCTAGCCCCCCCCCTTTTACCCCCGTCATGCCCACATCTTTTGGAAAACCCGGCCCCCCCAAACCCCCCCACACAAACCTCAAACCCCCCTTGTTTTCCTGTATACCGCACCAAAAAGGGGAACCCTCCCTACACCCCAACCTTGCTATACACCCCGAATTAATTACAAACCCCCCTCTGCTGAAAACGCCATTCATGCCCTAAAACCCTTTTAAAACTTGCCTAAAACCCTACTCGGACTGTTCTGAGTTAATCCTCCACATTCCTGAATTGCTTCAAAACCCTATCCACACACCTTAATTCTACAAAAAACCGTCCATCCCTTCCCCCCCCCCCCAATCCCCCCCCAACCCCATGTTCCAAATTCCAAAACCAGACTTTTAAATTAACTACCATTCCTAAACATACCCAAAGCTCCTAATGCCTCTCCCACCTAGAAAAGCCCCCCCATCAAACTAACACAGTTGTATCATCCACAAAACCTTTCTATCCCCCATATTCCCCCCACCCCCCTAAATTCCTCGTCCACAGCCTAAAAGAAAGGATGTTGCACGCATGCAAAAAGCAATGTGACAGCGGGCAACCCTGCCTTAATCCCTGTTCCATCATCACCCCCCCCCCAGTTCCCATTAACTTCCCCCATTACCCCCCCCTCATAAGCGTGTGACCCACCTCACTACCCCCCCCCCCAAAACCCAATTTCCCCAAACACCCCACAAAAATCCCTCTTACACAGTCTTTTGCCTGAGCCCAATCCAGCCAGGACCCCCCCCCCTAAGTTCTCAAAAAAAACCCTTTCGCACTATCCCCATTCTTCATATCCTTCCGGAACCCCAACTGCCCCTCATGAAATTTACCCAAATTCCCTTTTTTAAAAATCGTTCCCAATCCCTTCGAAAAAAAATTTTGAATCCTAACTTAAGACACGGACATAACCCCAAAAACCCCTTCTCCTTCCTCCCTTCTTTGGGCCCCAAGACAACCCCCCGTTCTTTGTTTTGGGGCGCCATTCTCCCCCATTTCAAATATAATTCAAAACCCCCCAAAAAGGGGCCTCCTCGAACCCCCCAAGCTTTTTGTAAAAAAAATTGGGGAAACCCATCTTTCCGGGCCTTCCCCTGATAACCCATTCACCATTTCCCCCCACCTCCTCCCTGATCCCTCCCTCTAACCCCTTTTCCCTCTCCCCCTACCCTGCGGTCCCCAATCCCACAAATGTTTATCCCCCATACCCCCCCCCTTCTCCCCCATTCTCCGTAAACCAATCACACTACCTTCTGATAGAATCGTGTCAGTGAACCCTGTCCCCAAAAACCCCCCCCCCCCTCCACAAAATATGCCCACAAATTTCCTACTGTCGCCTTGAATTTTCTGAGAACATCCCCGGGTTGGCTTATCCCCCTTTAGTACGTCCTCCAATCCTGCCCGCCCCCAGTCATCAAAAGTTCATTAGCATCTCACTAAACACTCCTAAGTTCCCCCCAAAATCCTCCCCTCCCCCCTCTCCCCCCCGCATAACAATCATTCAACTGACCCCCTAAATAATTTTGCAACCAAACCCCCAGGGCCCTTTCCCCGCCCTTTCCTAAAAAATTCTACAATTTTCACCTTTTTCCTGCAACCCCACCAATCTAACAAATCCACCTCCTCATCCCAAGCCCCCAAAGCCTTTCCACCATGACTGAAAAAACCGCCTTGATCCTCCTTGAAAAACCCCCAATTTAAATTTTATAGCCCTATTTTCTGGGAAACCCTCCCCCTAAAATCAGCCAAAACTCTCTGTTCTGAAAAACCCCGTCTATGTTTCTAAATTCTCCCCTCCATCCCCCGCCTCACAAAATCCAAACCAAAATTGCCTCAAACTCCCCTGTCAAGTTTAAATCAACCCGTCCCCCCCCTGCCAACCCCCCTAAACCCCCCCGACATCGGGACAATGCTCCCTTAAAACACCAACCACACCCCCCCCCCCTTGGAACTACGTTAATCCTAATCACACAATTCCAAACCTCCATTATCGCTAGGCAGGGAAACCCCGAGATGATATAACAAAACGTCACGAACAAAATTGATTTTATCCCCTTTCGTTCCCAACGAGGCATATAAAATCCCACAAAACATACCCCTACTCTCCCCCCCCCCACCCCTCCACCCGAACAACCCTCCCCCCACCCCCCTTCCCCCCCCCAGACTCCAAGGACTGGCTCCTTTACTAAAACAGCCCCCTCCGCCTTTAAAAGCGTTGCCATGCTCACAAAAATTAATCCTCTCAATCTAACTCCTACCCGACTTATATTTTTCTCCCGTAGGAAAACCCAAATCAAAAGTCGTACCTTTTAAGGACCACTCCAACCACACCCTTTTAACCTCATTTTTAAGCCATTACATTTATCGTTTAAAACCTAAAGGTCAAGGGGAGGGGGTTTCCCCCAGCCCCGGGGGCTGCTAATTTCCTTCAACGCTTTTCACTTTCCTTTTACTCTTTTTTTAAAAGAACTTCCTACCCCCCCTTTTCCCCCCCCAAATTTTCCTGTACTCCCCCCCCTGTAGGGGATTGCGGACCACCTCCCCCCAAACTTCTACCCGGCTTTGCCCAGGTGTTAAAACTCATCTAATTCATAACCCCGTGGTCTTTCCTCTGCCATACAATGTATCCTTTCCAGGTTCCCTACTACTTCCGACTTCTCACTCAGGGCCCTTTCAATTGCTGCTTTTCCTGACCTCCATCCTGCCTCTCCTACCAAGGCCTCCTCCAAGAATTCCTGGAGCACTGACTCCAAGGACACCCCCTTTCCCCCCAATTCCCCCCACCACCTCAATTTGGAAAGGGAACTTCCCCCTCCACCGGGAGGTGAACAACCCTTTTCCCCCTGTTCACCCTCCTTCTACCTCCCCCCTCTAGATAGTCCCATTCTTCGCCGCCGCCACCCACTCCCTGCTGGACGTCCTCCACCGGGACACACCCCCCGGGGGAAATCACTGACATTGTGCCCCTATAGGTCAAAAAAGCCAAAGACACACTTTCCTTTGCCCCCCTGGAAATTATATTTGGGGCCCCGGGAACATTAATACGAAGGATAGCGCTTTAAAGTCATCTTGAGTTGTATGAACTTCCGGGAGGCCCCCATATGGTCCACCCCCAACCCCACCTCTGGTTCTGAATGACTCCCAATTGCGAAAAACTTCCCGTATACCAAACTGAGTTGTCGAAGGGTACTTCTCACTCGTACCCACGGTAGAAGTAATAGCAGCATGACACATCCATCGTCCGAGTTTAGAAAAACTTCGCCATTCCTGGTACCCCTCCACCCCCCTGTGTAGTAGCTATTCCTCAGGAATTCACAAATACTCGTTTATCCCATAAGGGCCCCACCCTACAGTCCCATTGGGATACCATTAAATCCCCAATAATTTTCAGGAGAACGACGTTCATAGTAGCGGGGTCAGAGAACCCCCCAACAGCTCAATGCAATGTAAACCTCCGCCGGTGACCCGCCAGTCAAAAATGAAAACTGCGCAGAAACCAGGGGAGTGGGGGCTACTGCACAGTGCGTCCCCCCGGCCCAACGTGAAGCGAACAAACCTAAGGGGGTATTGTGAGGAAAAGTAGGGGTAAGTGGGGTTAAGGTTGTTCGGGGAAACCCGAACCATTAGAGTTACGTCGCGCACCCCCCCTTCCCTGGCGGGTGGGGGAAAACTAGTTTTCCTGGGGTCCGATTTTAAGTTCAAATCCTGGGGAAAATTGACCTTTCCTGGTGGGGTTGAAATTTGGAGAGTCACTTCACCCCCACTCTTCCCTAATCAGGGGGAGGATCTCCAGATATTACTGTTTGTTCTTTTCTTTTTTTTTGTTTCCAGTAATGATTTTTGGCATTTATCATTCTTTTCCATTCTTAAATTTATATTTTCATGAATGGGGAAACCCGTTTATTTTTTCTTATTTCCAACCTGTTCCCGGCGTGGTCTTCCGGGTAGATGCCGAAAGGAGCAAGACATATGTTAAGAGACTTAAACATTTTGGACACTACTGGCCCCTTTCCTATTTAAATTTTGGTGCTCCTCCAAGTGGGAGAGATTCCAAAAATCGGATTAACCATCCCCCTGGGTAACCCCATCAATAATATCAGAAGACACCGGCCCTACCACTCCGCCCAACACAAGAACTGAAGGGCCCTTTTTTTTTTTTTATATTTTAAAATTTTTAAAATAAAAACCCAATCATTTTTCTTATTTTTCCTAGTCTTTTTTATTTATTTATTTTTCCATTATTTCATTTGTTAGTGGGAAGGGTTCCACTGACAAAGATATTTTTTTTTTTTGTTCCCATGATATTACGTATTGGGCAATGAACAGGAAAACACTGCATAGGTCACATTGTTTGCCTTTTTCATTAGGAATTTCATATAAAGGGGTTTTTTTTTCTCAATATTTTTCTGTAATTTTGACCACCTTTTCAACCCTTGGAACAAATTGGTCGATTCCTCTTCAAGGGGGGGTCCTTGGCGGGTGAAGAGGCCCTTGTTTTAGGAATTAGACCTACGTCTTTCCCCAACCGAACCTAATTACCCCCAAATCTCCCCCCCCCTACCCATCCTCCCCTCCTCCCCTCCCCCCCTTTTTCCTTTCCTCCTCCTCCCCCCCCCACCCCCCCCTTTTGCCCTTTCCCCTTTTTTTCCTTTGGGATTTCTCCCACAGGCCGCTAGTTTTCCCATTTGGGGAAAGATACCGGGGGGCCATCCCCTTTTGTTAGGTTCTTAGCGGGGCGTAGTTTGGGGGGAATCGGATCGCCTGGGGATGTCCCGATCCCCCCCCGGTATCCCGGAGTACTTTTGGGGGTCTTTGGGCAACGGTGTATTCTGGAAGCCACCTTTCGGTTTTGGGGGGGTGGCCGAAGGAGGGATGCTTTGTGGCGGGTATCTGGCCCCCTTTTTTTGTCCCCCGGTAGCTGGCAGATGGAGGTTCTATCCCGGGGTTTTTAGTTTTCTAGCATGATGGGAGGGTTGGGACGGGGTTTCCCTCTGCATTGCGCTACTTGGGTGCTGAGGTCCTTTGGGCGCGGAGGGAATTTTTGGCCCTTTCATTCCTCCGGGCCTACCCCCCCCCGGTCCCCCTTTTTTTTTTTTTTTTTTTATTTTTCTTTTCTTCTTTCTTTTTTTTTTTTAAAAAAAAAAAGAAAGAAGAAACCAAAACCCTGGGGACCCTATCCATGAACCTGGTACCCCCCGGGGCCCCCCTTTTTGATACCGCACCCCGTTTGACCCCGCCTCGTCTTTGGACCACTCTTCAGACATTCCCATGCCTCCCCGTACCTATTGCCATGCTGTTTCCTCCCCATTAGGTCTTGGGGCCCCGACTGACTCCTTTTGTTTATCGGACCTTGCTCTCCTCTGACATGTTCCGGCCTCTCCCTTTTACTGCGGCAATTTCAAATCGCCGACCCTTTAGTCGGACCAAATTGGTCCCCCGCCCAAACCCAAAAGACAATTACCTGCTGATGATACTTCTCCCCCTTCTCGTTTTCTCGAAAAGATCGACCGTCCTTCACTACCTTTTCCCCGCTCAGTTTTAACGAACAGTGGGCTAATTTTTCACTTTATACCAACTTTTTCCCCCTGCCTATCTTTCTGACCTGTATTGGCAAGGGATCCACGCCAAAGTTGGTAAAAATTTTCTTTTTTATGCTTTTAAGAGCGGTATGCACATCGACCATCAGAATGACCCCGGCTATAGCCTCTGTCTTTCCATATCGTACTGTTCCCCGTCATCTTGAAAAACACATTCCCTCAAATTTTTGGTGGTAGATTTTCCACATACCTGTTCAAAAAATTTTCCCGACATTGGCACTGAATTCTAGAACAGCTGGAAAACTCCAAATCTCCCAATCCTAAAGGTAACATTTTTCTTCCTGCCTGGGGGGGAGACGATCCCCTAGAAATGTGGCTCGTTAACTTTTGACACCCGAAAACTCCCACCTATTTTACAGCAGGAATCGGTTACAAGTTAAAAAGGGTATCCCTACCCCAAAACAGTGTGAAATTGCGGCGTTTTGGCCACCAGCGAAATATTGCAATCTATGCCGAATCCCCAGTCTGGGTCCGAGCCCATTCTAATACGTTTGCAATCGATCTCCCTCTTCCCTTTAAAAGTCATGGGGCCCCCCCTTCTATCTCGCCTTGTCAGGTCTATTTAAACGGCGGGAAAACCCGTTCCCCTAAAAGAGACAAAAGGGTTCCCTTTGCCATGGCATTTTTCCCCCTCCCCCCCCCCCCAAGGGAGACTCCCAGGGTTTTTCTTTTTCCCGTGTTTCAAAACGTCCCCCATTCGGTACCCCATCTTTACCCCCCCCTCTGTGGTTCCTCCCCAAAATCACTCCTGAAATCTAATCCTTTTCTGTCCTCGGCCAGACCCCCTACTTCAAGCCTCATCAAAATTCTCGCTTTTTCGAGTTCTCTCTCACAAGCCTCAGTAGCGAAACCTCGTACGAAAAACCCCTCCCAAAATCTCCCTCACTTCTAAAAAGTCAAAAAAAGGTGGGGAAACACCTCCTCCCCATCTTCCACCTCCTCATTTTACCCCTCCCGTCTCTGTCCTAGTTTTCCCCTCTCCTGGCTCAGTTACAATGCAAGTTCACCCTCCCCCTCGAAATGTCCTTCCTCCCCTGTTCCCTCCCAAGTTTTTCCCTCTTTGCCACCCCCCGGGTTTCCCTCCCTTTCTGTCCCCTGCCACGCTTCTCCAGTTCCCTCCACCCTTTCCCCCCCCCCTACCTTTGGGTACGCCCAATCAGTTCCAATCTTTACTACCCCCCCTACCATTCCCAATATTGTCTCCATAGACATCTCTGAATTCCAAAACACTTGAAGCAATCTCTGAATATATTGCAGAGACCAAACCCCTCAATGGACACTGACCACCCCTTTCCGCCTTTCTCTCTCCTCTGTCCCTTGCGCAACTCCTTTCTTCACGCGCACCGTTCCCTTTGCTGCTTGAACTTTCCACTGCCCCCGCATGTGGACTTTTCTAACCCTTCTAGTGTAGGGAAACCCTTTTCCCGCGGGTTTTTTAAATACTTTTTCATTTCCCAAAAATTTGGGCCCATTTTCAGTGGGGAAAATACGCGCCTCAGGGGAAACAGGGTGGCTTCAATGTTACTTCCCCCTTTGCCCCTGTTGGTTTTTTGCCCTTTCAGGAACCAAAATTTCACTCTGCTTTATTTTTTCACATCCAGGCATAATTTATTGTATTCTCAATCCTTTTCCTATGGGACCCCTTTTAAAAAAGTGCCCCCTTCTCCGCACTGATATCCTACCATCATTTTGTTCTATTCGCTGATTAACAGCAGCCCGTATCCACTTACATAGTGGTATCGCCTGTTTTTATATCCTCTCTCCTTCTCGGGATTATCTTTCCGGATTTTTTCCCTTTCCTTTTTTCGTCTTACCGCACCGATTTTTGTTACTGGTGATTTTTTTGCCCACCATTTCCCCTGGGGGGGGGGCTCACTGTATTCCCGTGGAAATTTAGTTTGAGGCTTTTCTTGCCACTCCCCCCTCCATGTTTTTAAAAACAGGTACTCACACCCATTTTGATCCTGGGCCCTCAAACCCTTCTTCCCCAATCGTTTTTCTCTAAATCTGCTCTTCCTCCCCCGCATTAGACTTCATTTGGGTTCTGTTCTCCCGACTTACATGACGTTTTCTTTTCCCCAAAACATTCTTATTTTTCCCTTCATATTTCCCACCTCTTCGCCCCCCACGCTGGAAATTTTAAATGGGGGGAAAAATTGGGAACCCTTTTACTCACACCTAACGGGTTTTTAAAGAGGTTTTTTTTTTCCCTTTTCCTCCATCGATGAGTTTTTAACCCCTTTTTTTTTGGGTTCCTTTCCTTTTTAAACCGAAGCTTCTCATTCTAAAACCCCAAACTTGGGGCAGGCATTCCCCAAAAAATCTTTCCCTTTTGGTGGTCTCCTCCTTTGTGCTCGGGCAGTACGTTTAAAAACGCGCGCATGGGGCAGGTACTGGTCCCAATAGAACCACAGAGCGACCCTTGTTTTAAAAACCGAAGCGTGCGATCACTCGCCGTGCCCATCCGTGACGCTAAAACCACTTGCGGCGAGATTATGTCTCCCACCATAACCTCTGTTTTCCTCTATGATTGCGTTTTAAAAAAGTACGAAAACGAGTGGAAAAATTATTTTTCCTGACCCGGTTTCCCCCTTCTGGGGGTTGCTGGTTTTTGGTATACCCAAACCCCCACAAATTTTTCCCAAATAAATTTTTGGGGCAATCATTTTGGCCCCGTTTTTCTCGGGGACTCCATCAATGCCCCCATTTTTTTCCTTTAAAAGGGTCTGCCAAAAGGGTTACCCCCCCTTTGGGAAACTTTTCTTCTCTCAGAGAAGAACAGTAAATTTGCCTTTTACACTTCAAGAAACTGGGGGCAACACTCTCAGCTTGTCGATCATCGGCAGCGGGGCCCGACGACTTTCAATTCGTATGCTACAAACATTTACATCAGCCCACCCCTTTCCCCGTCCTATTAACGCCTTAAAAAATCTTTTTTTGGTCACAAGAGTTTTTTCCACAGCTTGGAAACCCCGCCATTGTTCCCCCTTTTTCCCCCCAAACCACACTAGGGGAAATAAAACCCCCAAATATCGCCCCATTTCTCTTACCAGTGCTTTTTGCAAAGAAAAGGGAAAACGCCAATAAAAGACGTTTAGTTGGTATTTAGAGAAAACACAAACAGTCCCCTCCACTCGTCAATATGGTTTTCCGAAAGGGACGTTCTACCAAAGACCCCTTACAACGCTTGGATACGTAGGTTCGAAAAGGGCCTTTGCGAATAACCACTCAGTTTTTTTCCAATTTTTTGCCCTTTGAAAGGGCCCTTTTGACACAACGGGAGGTATAAAAATTTTTACCCCAAGCCCATTTCCTTAGGCCTTGAGGCAATCAAACCATCCTTCCTTGAAATTTTAAACCCTGACAGGCTTTTTCCGTTTTGGGTTTAATAAGTGCTCTCCCCGGACTTTATCCAAGCTGAAGGTGCCCCCCAGGGTTGTGTTCTGAGCCAAAAATTTTTTCCCCTCCTTGCAATTAATGATTTGGCCTCTAGTCTTTCCTTTAAAATTTAATTTGGTCATCACTCTATGTTGATGACTTCGCAAATTTCCCGTGCAGGCGGCCCGACTGTCACCTCCTTTCAGTTTCCTCCAACATTTCCCGTCGACCGGTTTTTCCCAAATTTGGGGCCCCCACACGGGGTTTTTAAAAAATTTTCCCGCACTAAAACCCCAAACCAAAAAACACTTTCCCCCTAGACGCTCTGTCATCTCCCCATCATCCTTTTTACCCAAAGGCTCCCGTAACCCTGAACGGATACAGTCAAATTTTTTGACCTCCTCTTTCATCGAAGGTTTTTCCTGGAAACCACACATTACCTCTCTAAGGCAACTTGTCACAGCCCGGGGAACCTTTCCCTTTAAAACCCCTTTCTCATCTTTTGTGGGGGGCGGGGCGTCCCAACCCCCTTCGCCTACATTTCCCCCCCTTATTTTATCGAAACTTGATTATGGGACCAGATCAATTTGCCCGGGATCTCCCCGCCCAATCTCCCCCCCCCCAAAAAAAAACCCCCATTCAAAACACCCCAAAAAATTACGTTTTTGCCTTGGTGCTTTTCCCCCTTTCCCCTTTTGAGAGCCTCAAAGCAGAAGGGGAACTTCCATCCCTTTTCCGATCGGGCCCTGATGCCCCCTTGGCCCTTCCTACTATGTACCCTCTCATATCTCCGCAAACTTTCCCTTTTAGAATGGGCCCCTGAAAATTAGTAGACATTTTTTTTTTGTTCGCCGCCCCTGTTTACCCGTCCCTTCTCTTTTCGCCTTCCCTTTGCTTTTTTTCTTCTCTTTAACAAACCCCCTTTCTATGACATTTAGCATCTCTAAGTCCCTTTTGACGGCGTGGATTCGCAGCGTGTTTCCGGGCAGCGGGCGTACAAGGGGATTTTCTATCTTCGGCTAAATATTTTTTCTGCTGAATTTAACCCATCCTTACAGCACTTAAACCGTATTGCATCTATGCCTGGGGCCTTTATTTGTGGTTGTCTCAGACTCCCTTAGCTTCACAGGCTTAAAAAAAATTTTGATACACCAAACCCCCCTTAGCCCCCGACCCAAACTTTGGCTACGCCGCACTTTCCAAGCAAAAAGAATTTTTTTTTTGGGCCCCGGGTCAGTTGACGTACGGGCAATGAACGGGCAACCTGCTGCGGGGGTCAGCAGTACATGCCACCTTTTTTCTTATAGGGGGTTTTCCCATTTTACGGACATTTTGCTGTAATATCTTTCACTCACACTCGTTGGAAACAACGTTGGTCTACAATGCTCGGCAACAAACTTCAGTCTTTTTAAACCGGTATAGGTTACTGGCCGTCTTCTTATCCCCCAGGTCGAGGTGGGAGAGACTCTCTCCCGTCTTCGCAGGGGCCATACCGTCTTCCCATGGATACTCATGGGAGGCTCTTGCTCCCTCTGTGAAAATTTGCCGCTCCATTATCAGTCGCCCATTCTGTTGGATGCCCACTTTCAACGAGCACGAAAAATTTTACCTCTGTCGTTCTTCACTCTGCTGCCCCTTTTTACCTTCCCCTCGCTGAGGGACCCCCTTTCACCCGGGACTCCTCATTATTTTTTGACAACGACTGTTTAAACTTCACAAATTTTGATCCTTCAGCCCTTTCTATTTAAATCTCTTGCTACCCTCAAACCCCCCCCCCTGCCCCGCTTTTTTCTAACCCTGCTGTCACCCCCCCCCCTTCTCCCCACCAATTCCCTTGCTTCCTTCCCCCTACCCTGCGGCACTGTAACCCCCTTTGGGGGCTTAGCGTTCTTTTTTGATTATTTAAAAATAATAATAATTGGGCTACTGATACATAAAATTGCATCTAGATGGTGTTCCTTTTAAAATGCATGTGATTATGCACTGGTGGCCGGGGCAGTGCATTTAGAAGAAACCCAGGAGTCGCCCTCAAGAGCAGCTTTTACAACTGTTTAGAAAAATCTGCAATAGGAGACCGTGCCAAGAGTAAATGATTTCAGATAATGCCACAAATTCTGTAGTGGGTTGAGCAATTTTAATGAGTTACGAGAGATTTATTAATGTACAATCTCTGTTATCCCAGCGAGGAGTCTCGAAATTCATCACCCTCAAGAGGTTCTTGGCAGGGTGTTTTTTACGAGTGAATGTATAGAAACTGTAATGGAGATGTCTATTGAAGGTGCCTACACGGAAAATTAACCGTTTGGAGGAAATTCTGTACTGTGTTGTGGAGGCAGAAAACGCGAATAAATAAATCGTCTTATCACATACATTAGTGAAACCTCTGATGAGGTAAATATTAACACCTCATTAATATTCCAAAAAATTGGAGGTTGGCACTCTTTCTATAGATATTCACAAGAAACATCCTCTTCAAGGGGGCTCCTTGGGCGGGGTGATGAGGCTCTTTGGTCTGAGGAATTAGCCCGGTCGGTCTTTCTTCTAAGACGAACCTAATTACGCCCATTTCCCCTCCCTATCCCTTCCTCCCCATCCTCCCCTTTTTCCTTTCCTCCTCCTCTCTCACTCCTCCCATTTGCCCCTTCCTCATTTTTGGCCTGTGGGATTCTTCCCACAGGCGCGCTAGTACCTAGGTAGGGGAAAGGACCCGGGGTCCATCCCATTCCGTTGAGGTTCTTGGTGTGGCGTAGTTTGCCGTGGAATCTGGATTGCCTGGGATGTCCCGATCCTCTCTTGTATCCGGAGTAGCTTTGGGGTCTTTCGGGCGAGGGTGTATCTCTGGAAGGCCACCTTTCGGCATTCCGGAGGGTGGTGGCCGAAGGAGGTATGCTTGTGGTGGATATCGGCCGCCCTTCTTTTGTCACGAGGCTAGCTCGGCGGATGTTGAGGTTGTATCCAGGATTTCTGGTTTACTGGCATGAAAGGTAGGGTAGGCACGGGTTCGATGGCTGCATCTGCGCTACATAGCGGTGTTGAGGTCCTCTTGCGCGGAGGGAGATTTCGACCCTTCATTCCTCCTGGGAACTAGTCCTCCCTGCCCCCCCTTATTTTATTCTTTTTTTTATTTTCTTTTTTTTCTTCTTTCTTTTTTTTTCTTAAAACAAAAAGCAAAGGAGGGTAACCTACCATGGCAGCCCTAGTCCATGAAACCATACCCCCGGGCCCCTTCTTGATACCGCACCCCATTTCTGACCCCTGCCTTGTGTTAGACCCACTCTTCGGACACTCCTGATGACCCTGTAACCTCTTGCTGGTGCTGTTTCCTCACCCGCTTCAGGTACCGGGGCTTCGACTGACTCCTTCAATTTGTCTAACTCCGCTCTCCTTTGACTATGCTTCCGGCGTCTCCCTCTACGGTACGCAATTTTCGAATCGCCGGCCCATTCATGCGGGACCAACTCGGTCCTACTCTAATCGCCACGTCAATCTCTGATGATGTCCTTCGTTACCTTCCCATTCTACTCGGAAAAGACCGACACGTCAAGCCTCCTCTCCACGCTCAGTTTCGGCCACTCAATGGGACTAAATTCTTTACTTTAGGACCAACTTCTTCTTCTGCTACCTTTCTGACCATAGTATTGGCAAAGCGCTCCTGCGTTGCTTGGCAAGAGATATTTCATTTCACGCTATCCAAGAGCGGTACGCGCATCGTCACTGACAGAATGCTACCCAAAGCTCATGTTTTCTCTCCTTTCGATAATCGTATCTACTCCTATCACTATTGAAAAACATCTTTCTCTCAATTCCTGTAGTGGGTACTGTCATTCTGCCCCATACATAGTCAACGGAATTTCCAGTCATGGTGCAATGACATTTTTGAACAGTGGAACTCCAGGATCTCCAATCCCAAAGTAGACACTTATGTCCTTCTTGCCCGGTGGCGGAGGACGTTACCTTGCAATGTGGCTCGTTTAACTTTTGATCAGGCCGAGAACTACCGTCCTCTGTTATATGCGCGAGGGACAATCTCGGGGTCAAGTTTCGAAAGGTGATACCTACACTGCAACAATGTAGAAATTGTGGCGTTTTGGTCACCTGCGAAAGATTGCAGATCTATGGCCGAATGCCAGTCTGTGGTGCCAACGACCATTCTAATACATTTTGCAGTCAACCTCCATCTTGCCTTAATTGTATTGGAAGCTACCCTTCGTACTCCCGCGTTGCCCGGTCTTACTTAATTGAAACGTGAAATCCGTTGCCTCAAGAGGGCAGAAGGTCTCCCTTATGCTATGGCAGTTACTCATCTCCGCCTCCAAGGGGGACTTCCCCGTGTTTCTTATTCTTCGTGTTTCCAAACGTCCCCTCCACTTCTGGGGTCCCATCTTTTGCAGCCTCCTCTGTTGTTACCCTCCCATAGCCTTTCTACGATCTATTCCTTTTGCTGTCCTTGGCTCTGACGTCCCGACTTCAACTCAGTCTGTTTTCTCACCATCTTTCGCGTCTTCCTCACAAGCCCCTGTATCGACAAGACCTCGTACAGACACTAATACCAAATCGCCCCTCTACTCAGAAGTCCAAAAATAATCACATTGCCTCAAATCTTCTTTGCCCTTTCCTTCCCTTTTCCACCTCCACACTTTACCTTTCAGTCTCCTGTACCTAGTTCTTCCCCCTCTCTAGCTCTCTATTACAAGTGTGGAGATTCCACCCTCCTCTCGTACTTGCCTTTCCACCCCCCGTCCCCTCCCATGTTTCTCCCTCTTCTGCCATCCCAGGTTTCTGCCTCTTCTGTCCCCCCCACAACTTCATCTCCGTCCCTTACACTTTTCCCTCCCCTCTACTTTGGTACAGCCATTACTGTCCCAATCTTTACTCCACTCCTCCTCCTATCTTCCAATATGGTCTTCCCATACATCTTTGAATCAGAACACTTGAAGCCATTTTCAGAAATATTGCAGAGACTAAAACCTTTCAATGGACATGATTCACTTCCTGTTCCTTCTCTTCCTCTCCTCCATCTGCACAACCCCATTCTTCGCAATGCTCCATTCCTTCGCCAACTTGAACATCTTCCAATGCCCACCACACGTTGATTTCTAACCCTTCTAGTCCGTAGTAGCCTTTACTCAGATTCCTGATATTTCTTCATCGCCCAATAATGGCTTTTACAGTGGAATATCCGCGGCCTCAGGGGTAATCGGGGTGAGCTTCAGAAGTGCTTTCCAGGTTTTCCCTGTTGGTGCTTGCTTTACAAGAACCAAAATTACACTCGGCTGTTTTCCAAACCTATCTAGGCTATAATTTATTGTATTCTTGGATCCTTTTCAGATGGGGGGGAAAACCCCCCTTTTAATGAAAGTGCCCTTCTTCTACGCAATGATATTCCGTCTGTCAAACTTATTTGTCCATACCTCGCTTGCATTACACTGCAGCCCGTATCCACTTGTATATGTGGTTTACAATATGTTCTTATATCTTCTCCTTCTCGCGCATTTTCTATCCCAGGACTTTGCTTTTTGTTTTTTTTTTTTTCCACCCCACCCCCACCTCTTTCTCCTTACCACCACCACTTCTGTTACTTGTGATTTTAATGCCCCATTTCCTCTGGGGGGGTATCTTTGTGACTCAGTGGCATTCAGTTGGAGGCTTTCCTCGCCTCTCACCCCCTTCCATGTTTTAATACGGTATTCCCACCCATTTTGATCCTCGTACTATACTCTCTCGTGCAATTCAATCATATCGTCTGCCTTCCTCACTGCATAGACTTCACCTGGTTGTTATACCAGACTACATGACAGCGATCATTTTCCGATCATTCTTACTTCTCCTTACCTATTCCCACCACCTTTTCCGTTTAGCCCTCGCTGGCAATTTGATCGGGCAAATTTGGGATCTTTATTCACACCTCACTGCTTTTAGTTGAGGTTCCTTCTTCATCCTCCATTGATGAGCTCCTACATTTCTTCTCGACATCAGTTTATTACCGCAGCTTCTCATTTCTATACCCAAACCTCAGGCAGGCATTCTCGAAGTGCGGGCCTTGGTGGTCTCTGCTTGTGACTCGTGCAGTACGTTTGAAAGTGCTGCATGGGGCAGGTACGGTACAATAGAACCGCTGAGAGACTTGTTGATTTTCAGCAGAAGCGTGCTGATCGTCGCGTGTCATCGTGAAGCTAAATGCCACTTGTTGGCGAGACTATGTTTCCACCATCACCTCTGCTTCTTCTATGAGTGCTATTTAAAAACTTTAGTCCAATTTATATTTATACTCTATACCTTTTTACTACTTTATGGTTTTGAGTATCAACTACTCCCTAATCATCCAATTCCCCCAATTATACAATCTTTTACACACATATAAAAAAACCCTAATCCTCTCTTAAGACAATTCAAAAAAAACTTCCTCCTAACCATATAAAACCAACTCCCATTCTTTCCCTCAACTAATTCCATTCTAATTTTATCTCCAACAAAAACAAAACCCCAACCAAAACTAAAAAAAACCAACCAAACAAAAAACCCATCACACAACACCCCCCCCCCCCCCCCCCCCCAAAACCCCCCCCCCCCCCCCCCCCCCCAAAAAAAAAAAAAAAAAAAAAAACACAAACCCACACCCCCCCCCCCCCCCCCCCCCCCCCCCCCCCCCCCCCCCAACAAACACAACAAAACCCACACCCCAAAACAACCCCCCCCCCAAAACCCCCCCCCCCCAACCACCACCCCCCCCCCCCCCCCAAAATAACCATCCAATATCCCCCCCCCCCCCCCCCCCCCCCCCCCCCCCCCCCCCCACCCCCCCCCCCCCCCCCCCCCCCCCCCCTATTTTTTTCCCCCAATATATATATCCCCCCCCCCTTGCTTTTGGAAATCTGCATTGTCTCCTTTCCGCAAACGGGTACTACTGGACATGATGCTCTCCCACTATCGCCCCATCGCTCTTTATAGTGCAGTTTTGCAAAAGTGATGGAACGCCTCGTAAAATCGACGTTTAATGTGTATTTTGAGACTCACAACAGTTCTCCGCTAGTCAATATGGCTTTCGTAAGGGTCGTTCTACCAAAGGACCCTTACTACGCTTGGTTACGTATGTTCGTAATGCCTTTGCGAATAATCACTCAGTTATTGCAGATTTTTGATCTGAGAAGGCATATGGACACAATTGGAGTATAATATTTGGCCAGGCCCATTCCTTAGGCCTCCGAGGCAATTTACCATCCTTCCTTAAGAACTTTTTAACTGACGGACATTTCCGTGTTCGAGTCAATAAATTTCTTTCCTCGGACTTCGTCCAAGCTGAGGTGTCCCTCAGGGATGTGTTCTAAGCACAAACACTTTTTCTCTTGCTATAAATGTATTTGGCCTCTGTTCTTCCACCCAAATATTTGGTCATACTCTATGTGATGACTTACGCTATTGCTTGTGCAGGCGCTGACTGTCACCTTATTGCAGTTTCTCTCAGCATGCCGGTCGACCGTGTTGCCACTTGGTCCATCCACACAGGGGTTTAAATTTTCAAGTACCAAAAACTCACCATAATTACTTTCACTAGACGCTCTGTTATCTCCATTCCTCCTTTGTATCTCTTTGCTCCCCCCCCACGTATCCCGAACGTGATTACAGCCAGGTTTCTAGGCCTTCTCTTTGACCGTCGGTTTATCCCTGGTAAACCTCACATTTACCTCTCTGAAGGCACTTGTCACAGCCGGCTTAACCTTCTTAAACCCTTGCTCATCTTTCTGAGGACAGCGGATCGTCGAACTTGCTTCGCCTACATTCAGCCCTCGTTTTATCGAAACTCGTTTATGGTGACCAGATTTATTCGGCGGCCTTCCTGTTACTCTCTCTAGCCTTAACTCTATCCATCACCAAGCTTCGTTTGTGCTTGGTGCTTTTCGCTCTTTCCCTGTTGAGAGCACGCTATGCAGAAAGCAATGTTCCATCCTTGTCTGATGCCGTGATGCCCATTGCCTCGTTAATATGTACGCTCTACGTCCACACATCCTTCCTTTATAGAATGGTCACCGATATTAGTAGACATTCTTTATTCGTTCGCCGCCCCTGTTTGCTCCGTCCCTTTTCTCTCGCCTCCATTCACTCTTGTCTTCCTTCAGTTCTACCACCTATTATAGTTCATGTAGATCTACTTTTCCCTGCCACCCCTCGGAGTTCCAGCTGTTCGGGTCTGTTTCTTTTCTCACTCCCTTGCTCGAAAGCTCAACTGCCTACGCGGCTTCCCGCTCTCTTTTTCTTGATCATTCCACTTCCCATTCTATGCCATCGCTGTGTACACAGATGGCTCTAAGTCTTCAGGCGGCATCTGTTCGCAGCAGTGTTTCCGCACAGCGTAGTGCGAGGGCATGTACTATCTTCAGCTAGCATTTTTACTGACTGAACTGTATGCCATTCTTGCAGCACTTTGCGTATCGCATCTATGCCTGTGTCCTCATTTGTAGTAGTTTCAGGACTCCTAGTGCTCTACAGGCTATACGAAATTTGATACAATCTCATCCACTAGTTTCCGTATCCAACTTTGGCTATGCAGTATTTCTACCCAAACATAATGTATTGTTTTTTGTTGGGTCCCTGGTCATGTCGACGTACAGGGAATGAACAGGCAGACACTGCTGCGCGGTCACGCGTCCATGACCTACCAATTTCCTATCGAGGTGTTCCATTTCTGGACTTTTTTGCTCAATAGCTACCCCACCTTCGCACCCGTTGGCAACATCGTTGGTCAAAAACTCTGCTCGGTATCATAACTTCATCTATTCAAACCGAGCATAGGTTACTGGCCTCTTCTTGTCATCAGTGCGAGGTTGGGAGACCACTCTCTTCCGCCTTCGCTTGGCAACACTCGTCTTACTCATGGGTTTCTCATGGAGAGGCACCCTGTTCCTCTCTGTGAGCAGTGTCAAGTTCCAGTATCGATTAGCCACATTCTGTTAGAACTGCCCCACTCTATCAAGAGCACGCATGAATTTACCTCCCAACGTCGTCTTCGTTCTACTACTCTTCTTTACCTTCCTTCTTGATGAGGGACCCTCTGTATCCTGACTACTCTCATAGACTTCTGACAACGACCTGATTTACTCCACATACTCTGATGATTACTTTTTCGACTCCCCTCAGCCCTTTCTAGTTTTCACAAAAAAATCTCTTGCTGCCCTTTACCCTTCACCATCACTGCCCGCTGTTATCCGTAACCTATTAACTCATCCATCTCCCTTTTGCCACCTGATGCCCTGCTTTCCATCCTGCCCTGCAGCGCTGTATGTCCTTGTGGTCTAGCGCTTTTTTGATTATAATAATAATCCACAAGAAATGATGAAGACCATAATAATCCAGAAATCAATGAGGGATAAATCAATTGTTAAAATAAATGATTAATTTTTTGGTGCATCAGAAGCCTGTGGACTAGGCAGAACATCAACCAGGCGATATTGTATTAACTGATACAGAGAAAACATTTGAAAACCCCCAAATTTTTTTTTTTTTTTTTGGGTTTTTTTTTTTGGCCACATGGGAAATGTGTTAACATTATACCTAACTCACAAGGTGTTGTTTGAATGTCCAAGTCTTGTGTCAAGATGAGGAAAATCTGTGTACTTTTATAAATAAATCCTGGTGTTAGTTTGTCCATGCTAGTGTTTAATTTATATTCACCAGTACTTACAGGTATTACAAATAAAAAAACTTTCTCCATCTCGTTGATTGCATTTACCTTATACTTTACATAATTTTCATCTTACTATATCTGTTACCCACGAAAAATTTCTTGATCGGATTTAATGAAAGCTTGGTACCATGACGCTGGTCTTTCAATTAAATAAATAACGTTAACAATTATAATAATAACAATAACAACAATAATAATAGTAATAAGAAATCATTTATTATTATTTCTCAACTACATGTACGAGGTATACAGGCTAGCTGACATCAATGAAATACTTTTAAATTAGCGCTTGTTATGCAGAGATTTAGGCATTTAGGTCAACTTTGTCCCTGGAGCTGCCCAACACAGTTACTAACACCATGTATCCATTTTACTGATTGGTGAACACTGGACAGCAGGTGTCTTAAGGAATCACGTGCTAATGTTCCAACCTTACAGGGAGGATCAACCTTCAGGTTCTCAGCATGTGAGCCGAGGCGATTGCAATCAGCTATAGGATTTACTTATTTATAGTGCTAAATTCATACAGATGAATATTGTCTCATTATCTTGGAATGATCATGTAAAACAATCAGCAATATTATGCGATAATGTTTACGTGTGTTTCACACTTTCATTCTCAAGATGAGATAGTCGACATAGTTACAGAAGTTATATATTAGACTCAGAAACTGTAATACAGTCATAAGAGGGCGCTAGACTCGTGAGAATTTTATAGCGCTTCTGGATAGGGAAGCACCTAGGTTTGATCCAGTTGAACCTTTTCTACAGGTTCAAAGAACCTCCCTGAGTTTAGGATTGGTATGCAACACCGAAGATGTCACTAAGATACATCTGACATTCACTGTTGGTGTTACCTCTTATATAGAGTGATGTAATAAACGACAATATTCAATACTCCCAACAAGTCAAGCTGAGGTTTTATAGTTTGTGGAATAATTTCTACTGAACTGCAGTAGGATTATTACAAACATCGTAATACCAAGCAAGAATTTCTCAGTTAATAATGTGTGATTAAAACAATGTTTTTCCAAAGGATTAAGTAAGAACTATATACAAAATGTAAAGAATGATTAGGTAAGCTATTGAGTAGTAAACAGTGGATACTTGAAAATTTTGATGTGTGAGTACTGTCTAACAATATGATGTGGAGTACTGTGACGCACGAACCACAGATCGGTTGGTCAGGTACTGACTTTGGTGCTGTCCCAGGGGTATATTGGTAATCCCCCTTATGTATGCTTGGAGGCACTTGAACAGTCTTGGGCCCAGGGACACTTATTGTGTTGTCTCTCCAGTGTACTTGTGACACCCCTGCTTTTCATTGAGAATGTTGTATCTCTTGCCGAGCTTTTGCTTTCATATGGAGTGATTTTCATGTGCAGGTTTAGTACCAATCCCTCCAGGACCTTCCAAGGTATATTATCATACATCTCTTCGCCTGGCGTTCGAGGAATACAGATCAAGGACCTTCAACGTATCCAGTAATTTTTGGTGCCTATCGTAACATGTGTGTGCCGTGAAAGTTCTTTGTAACTCTCCAGGTCTGCAATATCGCCAGCGTTGAAGAGGGCCCCCCCCCCCGTTAGTGTACAGCAGTATGTTCTAAACTAGAGAGGCACAAGCAATATGAAGAGGATCAATGGTTCTCATATTCATCCTATCATTTTCCTAGCGGATGAGGGTAGAAAAACATTGTTTTGGTCTTTGGAAGGCGAGATTCTCTGCCATCACTCCCAGGTCCTTCACATACTTTTGCACTTATTGTATAGCTTGAATTTGTCGTATAACCCTAATATATTTTTCATTTCCTCAAGTTTCCCATGTATGAGCAGTAAAATTTCTCCTCGATTGAAGATCATATTGGCTTATAGTGGACCCTTTCGGAAGATTTGGTTGATGTCCGCTAGTAGTCTGGGTGTCTTCGATGGAGGTCATGCAATTGCAATCCGAGTGTCAGCCATAAAGAAGACACGTCTGTCAGAAATGAGGATGAGGAATAGAAATGTGGAACAGAGACTTTTTACCATGCTGCTGGGACTTTATTCTGGTTGCTATTGTTTTTGTGTTTATTTTTCAGGAAGTTTTAGATCCATCTGCCCAACTTTTCCTGTTATTCTTTTATCACGCATTTTGTGTGCTTTTACACCATGGTCACACTTGTCAAGGCTTTCGCAAGTCTGTGTATACTACAAAAACTGTATTTTAGTTATCCTCTACAGCATCCAGGACATTGTCATAAGGGTCCAGTAGCTGGGACAGCAGGGAGTGGACTTCTCTAACCATATTGCCCTTGGTGTTTTTGATGGGAATCTAGCGTGGTTGGCGGAATCGTGCTTTTAGGAACCCTTTCAAGATTGTTATGGGATGTTAGTGCTATCGGTCTGTAGTTTTTGCATTGCTTTACTGCCACTTTTGTGGAGTGGGGCTATGTCTGTTTTCTTATTTTATGTGGGATGACCCTCTGTGTCCTTACTCCTCTCCATAAAATGCTGAAGGCAACGCGATAGGGTTCTTCTTGCAATTTTCTTGATGAACACGGATGTTCCATGAGTCTGGGCCTGGGACAGAGTGCATAGACATATCATTTAGTGCCTTTTCAAAAAGTCTTGTGGAGTCTAGAATTATCCGAGATTTTTTAGATGACAATTTTGTGTTTCGTTCTAAAGAATTCATTTGGATTGTTATACCCTTATTCTGGGCAGTGGCTCGCTAACATGAGTCATGATGGGACTTAAGTATCTCACAAATTCTTGGATCTCATCTGTGCAGGTCCCTTCCACTAAACAGGGGTGCACAATTACTGGATGCTGTTTTTTTCTTTAGATTTGGTGTAAGTGAAGAAATATTTTCGTATTTTTTTCAATTGTGTTCATGGCTTTTAGTTCTTCCTGTGATTCTGGTCTTCTGTTTGATTCCTTAGCTAAAGTTTATATTATTTGCAATTTCATTGACTAGTGCTTCCTTTCGTGTTTCGATATACTGACCCACTCAGCGCTCTGTGACTCTTCCCGTCTTTCTGTATTAAAAAGGAGCATTTCTCTCTTCCTTAGTTTACATTCTTTTCTTTTTCTTAATGGGGTGTGTTTGAGCAGATCCTCAAGAAACACAGAGCTCGATTTTTTTCTAGGCAAATGTTCGGATGTGTGAGTACTGTAAACAAACATGATGTCTGAGTACTTTCAAACAATATGGATGTGTGAAGTTCTGTAAAACATATGTTGTGTGAGTACTGTCAACAACATGATTGTATCTGCGTACTTTCAACAATATGATGTGTGAGTACTGTTAAACAATATGATGTCGTGAGTACTGTCAACAAAAATGATGTCTGAGTACTTTCATCTATACTGATGTGTGAGTACTGTAAACAATATGAAGTGTGAGTTATGTCAACAACTGATGTCTGAGTACTTTCAACTACATGATGTCTGAGTACTTTCAGCAAATATTATGTGTGTGTATTTCAGAAATATTAGTGTGAGTACTTTCAACAATATGATGTGGGAGTACTGTCACAACATGTTGTATGAGTACTGTCAACAAACTTGATGTCTGAGACTTTCGCAATATTATGTGTGAGTACTTTCAGCAATATATGTGTGAGTACTTTCGAATATTATGTGTGAGTACTGAACAACACTACGATGTGTGAGTACTGTCAACACTACGTTGTGTGAGTTCTGCAACAATCGCCAGGTGTGAGTACTGTCAACACTACGATGTGTGAGTACTGTCAACACTACGATGTGTGAGTAACGTCAAACGCTACGATGTGTGGTTACTGTCAACACTTCGATGTGTGGTACTGTCAACAACTTACGATGTGTGAGTACTGTAAATAACACTACGATGTGTGAGTACTGTCAAACACTACGATGTGTGAGTACTGTCATCATATGATGTTGTGAGTACTGTCAAACAATATGGATGTGTGAGTACTGTCAACAATGTATGTGTGTACTGTCAACACTACGATGTGTGTGTACTGTCAACACTTCGATTGTGTGAGTCCTACTGTCAACAATGTGATGTGTGAGTACTGTCAACAATATTGATGTGTGAGTACTTTCTAACATTGTGTGAGTACTTGGCAACAATATGTGTGTATACTTTCTTACAATATGTGTGAGTACTGTCTACAATATGTGTGAGAGGTACTGTCAACTAATATGTGTGAGTATGTCAACAATTTATTGATGTGGTGAGTACTATCAAATCAATATGATGTGTGAGTACTTTCTCAATATGTGTGAGTACTTTCAACAATATGTGTGAGTACTTTCATCATATGTGGCGTACTGTCATCAATCATGTGTGAGTACTGTCAACAATATGATGTGTGAGTACTTTCAACAATATGTGTGAGACTTTATCAATATGTGTGAGGATGTCATCCAATATGTGTGATTACTGTCAAACAATATGTGTGAGTACTGTCAACAACTATGATGTGTGTGTACTGTCAAACAATATGATGTGTGAGTTACTTTTCAACAATATGTGTGGTACTATCAAAAATTTTATGTGTGAGTACCTTTCATCCAATATGTGTGAGTTATCTTTCATCATTATGTGTGAGTACTTTCAACAAATTTGTTGTGTGAGTACTTTCAACAACTTGTGTGAGTACTGTCAACACTACGATGTTGAGTACTGAAACAATATGTGTGCGTACTGTCAAAACAATATGTGTGAGTTACTGTCAACAATATGATGTGTGAGTACTGTCAAACAATTGATGTGTGAGTACTTTCAACAATATGTGTGAGTACTTTCAACAATATGTGTGAGTTCTTTCAATCAATATGTGGAGTACTTTCATCAATGATGTGTGAGAGTTACTTTTCAAATATGTGTGGAGTACTTTCATCAATATGTGTGAGTACTTTAATCAATATGTGTTGAGTACTGGTCAACAAATTTGATGTGTGGGAGACTGTCAACATTATGTGTGAGTACTTTCAACAATATGTGTGAGTACTTTCATAATAGTGTGAGTACTGTCAAAAATATGTGTGTGTACGTCATAATATGTTGTGAGTGTACTGTCATCATATGTGTGAGACTTTTCTACCAATATGTGTGAGTATCTGTCAAAAATTTGATGTGTGTGTACTTTTCAACAATATGTGTGAGTACTGTCAACACTACGATGTGTGAGTACTGTCAACAATATGTCTGTGAGTTCCCTTCATTCAATATGTGTGAGTACTTTCATCAATATGTGTGAGTACTTCAACAATATGTGTGAGTCTTTCATCAATAATGTGTGAGTACTGTCAACAATATGTGTGAGTACTGTCAACAATATGATGTGTGAGTACTTTCAACAATATGTGTGAGTACTTTCATCAATATGTGTGAGTACTTTCAAAAAACAATATGTGTGAGTACTTGCATCAATATTGTGAGTACTGTCAACAATATGATGTGTGAGTACTTTCAAACAATATGTGTGAGTATTTCCACACTACGATGTGTGAGTACTGTCAAACACTCGATGTTGGTGAGTACTGTCAACAATATGTGTGAGTACTGTCAACAATATGATGTGTGAGTACTGTCAACACTACGATGTGTGAGTACTGTCAACACTACGATGTGTGAGTACTGTCAACACTACGATGTGTGAGTACTTTCAAACACTACGGATGTGTGAGTACTGTCACACTACGGATGTGTGAGTACTGTCAACACTTACGATGTGTGAAGTACTGTCAACACTTCGTGTGTGAGTACTGTCAAACACTACGATGTGGTGAGTACTGTCATCACTACGAGTATGAGTACTGTCTACACGGCGATGTGTGGAGTATCTGTCAACACTTATGAAGTGTGAGTACTGTCAAACACTACGATGTGTGAGCATGTCTAACACTACGATGGTGTGAAGTACTGCAAAACTACGATTTGTGATACTGTTCACACTACGATGTGTGAGTACTGTTCTACAATATGATGTGGGGTACGTCAACCAAATCAACGCCCAACATGACTTCGAACAGGCGATGACTGACATGCCCATGCACTCGGCCCCAGGGCCAGACTATGGAACTCCGTGTTCATCAAGAACTGCAAGAAGCCCTATCCACGAGCTTTTCCATCTGTGGAGAGGGAGCATGGACACGGGGGTCGTCCCACAGTTACTAAAAACAACAGGAATAAGCCCTTCCACAATGGGGGCAGTAAAGAAACAGCAAAGAACTACAGACCGATAGCACTAACATCCCATCTCATAAAAATCTTTGAAGGGTCCTAAGAAGCAAGACTCACCACCCATCTAGAAACCCATCAGTTACACATAATCAGGCATCATGGGTTTAGAACAGGGTCGCTCCTGTCTGTCTCAACTATTTGATCACTACGACAAAGTTTTCCTAAATGCTCTAGAAGACAAAAAGACTGCAGATGTATATCATAAGACCTTGCAAAAGCCTTCGGACAAGTGTGACCATGGCGTAAGAGCGCACAAAATGCGTGCTAAAGGAATAACAGTTAAAGTCGGTCAATGGATCTATAATTTCCTCATAACAGAACACAGAGAGTAGTCGTCAACAGAGTAAAGTCCGAGGCAGCTACTGTGAAAGCTTTGTTCCACAAGGCACAGTACTTGCTCCATCTTGTTCCTCATCCTCATATCCGACATAGACAAGGATGTCAGCCACAGCACCGTGTCTTCCTTTGCAGATGACACCCGAATCTGCATGACAGTGTCTTCCATTGCAGACACTGCAAGGCTCCAGGCGGACATCAACCAAATCTTTCAGTGGGCTGCAGAAAACAATATGAAGTTCAACGATGAGAAATTTCAATTTCTCAGATATGGTAAACACGAGGAAATTAAATCTTCATCAGAGTATAAAACAAATTCTGGCCACAAAAGAGTGCGAAACACCAACATCAAAGACCTGGGAGTGATCATATCAGAGGATCTCACCTTCAAGGACCATAACATTGTATCAATCGCATCTGCTAGAAAAATGACAGGATGGATAATGAGAACCTTCAAAACTAGGGAGACCAAGCCCATGATGACACTCTTCAGGTCACTTGTTCTATCTAGGCTGGAATATTGCTGCACACTAACAGCACCTTTCAAAGCAGGTGAAATTGCTGACCTAGAAAATGTACAGAGAACCTTCATGGCGTGCCTAACAGAGATAAAACGCCTCAATTACTGGGAGCGCTTGAGGTTCCTAAAACTGTATCTCCTGGAATGCAGGCGGGGAGATACATGATTATATACACCTGGAAAATCCTAGAGGGACTAGTACCGAACTTGCACACGAAAATCACTCACTACGAAGCAAAAGACTTGGCAGACGACGCAACATCCACCCAATGAAAAGCAGGGGTGTCAATAGCACGTTAAGAGACCATACAATAAGTGTCAGGGGCCCGAGACTGTTCAACTGCTCCATCATACATAAGGGGGATTACCAACAGACCCCTGGCAGTCTTCAAGCTGGCACTGGACAAGCACCTAAAGTCGGTTCCTGACCAGCTGGGCTGTGGCTCGTACGTTGGTTTGCGTGCAGGCTCTGATCCACCAGGGAGGTCTGGTCACAGACCGGGCCGCGGGGACGTTGACCCCGGAACTCTCTCCAGGTAAACTCTCAGGTAAAACACTACGATGTGTGAGTACTGTCAACACTACGATGTGTGAGTACTGTCAACATTACGATGTGTGAGTACTGTCAACACTACGATGTGTGAGTACTGTCAACACTACGATTGTGAGTACTGTCAACACTAGGATGTGTGAGTACTGTCAACATTACGATGTGTGAGTACTGTCAACACTACGATGTGTGTGAGTACTGTCAGCACTACGATGTGTGAGTACTGTCAACACTACGATGTGTGAGTACTGTCAACACTACGATGTGTGAGTGCTGTCAACACTACAATGTGTGAGTACTGTCAACACTACGATGTGTGAGTACTGTCAACACTACGATGTGTGAGTACTGTCAACACTACGATGTGTGAGTACTGTCAACACTACGATGTGTGAGTACTGTCAACACTACGATGTGTGTGTAGTGTCAACAATATGATGTGTACCAACTAATGGCCAGTAATCTCAAGCTTTCCATTGTACGTCAGAATTCATCATTTCACCAACGTTCATCAAGTCACCAAGGATATCACTGGCTAGATTTGTCAGGACTCGTACGTACCAGACGTACCAAGTAATTATTATTATTATTATTATTATTATTATTATTATTATTATTATTATTATTATTATTATTATTATTATTATTATTATCATTAATAGTAGGTCTCACTTGCTTTATATATCAAGTCAGGTTTTGCACTGTACTTAATTATTCGCCAGAATTAGTGATATTCATGGATGATTGCGACTTTACCTTGAACACGGTAATAGGACGTGTGGTGGGGAGGAGTCGGCTTTTCATGTAATATTTTTGGACGGACTGAGGGTGTCAAGGGGTGGTTAAATGGGTGAAAATTTTTGGTAGGAGGTAAAAAAAATTCGTATTGGAGCTTTAAAAGCTCTACGCGGGGGTTTTGGGAGGAAAGGTAATCAGAGCGGGGGTACATTATGGCAGATTAATCTATATAGTGGGGGATTGCGGGGGAAAGGGGTTAGTGGGGTGAAGGGGGGGTGTTGGGGGAAAACGTTCTATAAAACGGTATTTTGAAAAGGAAATTTATGGGGAAGTGGGTGAGGGTTTTTTTTTTTAGGGGGAAAAGGCAACTTCGTTACGGGTTTTATAGACTTGAAATTTACGAGGGAGGGGGGGTACTTTTGAAAGTTTTGTGGGGTAGGGAAGTCATGGGGTGAAACAGGTCGCCCCCCTGGTAAGGGATGACAAAAAATTTTTTGTGTGTGTTTTTGGAGATGATGCGTGAGTGTTTAATGTAGGACCATGATGCTGCCCCTGTGGAGTCCCCAGTTTTTTTGTGTGTCGGACATACACTTTAAAATTTAGACTCTGCCCTTAAGGGTATTTGTGAATGATGGATAAGGTTTTTAAAGGGGGGGTTGCCTAATCATGTGAGAGTAGGGTAGGGCAGATTTTTGTTTGGGAAGTGTGGACAGTTGCTTTCCGGGTTTTTAAAATTTAGTGTAGAAAATACGTATTTTTGTATGTGCAGATGGGACTGCACCAAGTTGGCTTGTCTATGAGAATTACTTCTAACCTGTATGTGAAGGCTGATTATAACGTGATCATTCAAATTAGATTTATTATGTTTTAGTACATACATCTTAATATTTTTTGTTGTTTTTGTACATAGCAGTTTTTAATCATTTTTTTGTGTTATTTTTGTACATCGTCTTAAGTCATATTTTTAGAAAAACTTGTCAAGCAGTTTAAGCCCTTTATTTTTTGTTTTTATCTAACATAGCAGTCTTAAGTCATATTATTATGTTAATATGTACTGCAGTTTAAGTCAATTTTATGTTTTTATTTTGTAATGCAGTCAAAAGTCATTTTATTATTTTGTTATCTTGTACATAGCGTTTAAGTCTTATTATTTTTTGTTCTAGACATGCGTCTTAATCATTTATTATTTGTTATCTATGTACTTGCAGTTTTAAAGTCATTTTATTATGTTAACTAGTACTAGCAGTTTTAAAAGTCATATTAATTTTAACTTTTACTAGCAGTCAAAGTATATTATTATGTTAACTATGTACTAGCAGTCTTAAAGTCTTATTATTATGTTGTTTTTATTATAGCAGTCTTAAGTCATATTATTTGTTAATATGACATAGTTTTTTAAAGTCTATTATTATGTTTAACTATGAAAGCAGTCTTAAGTCATATTTTATGTTAACTAGACAAGCAGTCTTAAGTCTTTTTATTTGTTAACTATGTAATAGCGTTTAAGCTTTATTATGTTAACTATGTACTAGCGTCTTAAGTCATTTATTATTTTGTTATCTATGTACATAGCGTTTTTAAGTCATATTATTTGTTTTTTATCTATGTAATAGGTCTTAAGTCATTTTATTATGTGTTATTATGTACATGCAGTTTTTTAAGTCATATTATTATGTTGTTATCTATGTCATAGCGTCTTAAGTCATATTATTATTTGTTATTTGTCATGCAGTCTTAAGTCATTTTATATTTGTTTCTTGTACTAACAGCTTTCATTGATTTTTGTTTTTTTTAGGTGAAAGTCGTCACAAAAATTTTTTTTTATGTGTGTTAGGGAAGTATGGGGAAATTTTTTTTGCGTGTGCGCTATTGGCGGGGTTTGTATTTTTTATACCTTTGTATTCTTGTGTTTTTTTTAATATAAAAATTTTTATTTATATTGTTGAATAAAATAGGGTTTTACACTGATTGCAAATAAGTTGTTTTTGGAGTTGACTTTCATTTTGAAACCCTTCTTGAAATTTTAAGCTTTTGGGGTTCCCTTTTCACCAGTTGGGGTTTCCCTTGGTTAAGAATGAATGTTTATTGTTGCATCGTTTGGGGCGTGGGACCCCCTGCGCAAACGCTTTTCATTTCCTGACAGCATAATGGAGGGGTGCTTGTCGCGCCTCTGTCGTCAACCGGGAGAATACTTTTAGTCAACTGGCGTCAGTTACAGAGCAGGATAACATGTGGTGTTAAAACTTCTCAGGGGGGCAATACCCCGCCTCAGCCCAGGTATTCTACCAAAATCATCAGAAAGAAATGGCATTAAGGTGGAGAGTTGTAGGGTAGCATTGAACGGAGCACGTAGTTTTTTTGTAAAATGCTTCAGCAAGGGTTTTAAAGAGTCGGGTCACCGTTTTGGACTAAGTCTTGAGCAACACCGCTGTGCGTGTGGGATGCGATGTATCAACATTATACATGGTTAAAATTTGCGTAATGCCCCCTTGAGGCGGTTGAGGGTATCAGAAACGTTTTTGGGAATACGGAATGTTCATTTGGCCCACCATGGAAAGGGGGTGTGGGGCTCAAGGTATGCCGGGGGCTTTTTTAACCTAAAAATGTCTTGCGAACCCCATACCGTCTTAGTTCCCAAAGGAATTAGGACACAGGTCATGTGTCATACCGGGGGGCCAAAGGCGTACCTGCCGCTATGTGGGGAATAATCACATAGCGGCGGAGTGGGGGGAAGCGCACAGCCCCTGGCCCAGAGGCGGAGAACCCGTTTCTCACAGGGAAGCAGGTTTTGTCAACGACGTGAAGGAGGGCGGGGTCGTCTATAGCGAGTGTGGATGAGGCGTAAAAGGCGGGGGGAGAGGTGAGGCCCTTGACCGTTCCCTGGTCCAGACACACTTCCAGTGGATGAGTTGAGAAAAAATTTACAGGGGGAAGTGTTAAAATTTGAGGGGAATTGCCGGGGTTTCTAAAGTCCTTGTCCCCGCCTGAGGGAGTGGCTGCCCCTGGCGGGGTAGTGAAATGAGGTGAAGGGGGGGCATCAACAACAGAACTATTTGGGGAAAAAGGGAGTGACAGGTGATGGGTGTCACGAGATCTTTGTCACTGTGTCAGTGGGGAGAGGTCATTGTGAGGCTCCCCAGCCCAAAGCCGGGGATGCGCCTGTCACAAGAAAAGGAGCCCTCATCCGGGATTCGATGATTCCTAACCCCCCGGCCCCCCCGGGGGCTGGGAAGCAAATGGGCAAAAGGTGAAGGTAGTGGTGGCCCATGACAGGGGCACCGAAAGAAGGGGGGGGGGGGAGAGAGGGAAGTGTGCAGGTGACAAGGGGTCCCACACGTTCTGGGGGCCCCCACGGAAGATGAAGAGAGGAGGCAGGGGGGGAAAAACCAATGGCCTCGGGTTAGCAGAAAACGTTAAGGTTTGTGTAATGGTAAAGGGAATGGTTTCGAGGTTTCTGAAAAAATTTTAGAGTGGTTTGTGTTCCTCGGAGCACAATTTTAAGGAGGGTGGGGTTTTGGGAAATGGGGGGGTTTTTCGGTGGTAACCCTCCCTCTGCCCTTTTAAAAGGGGGGGTGGGTATCTTAATTGGGGGCGAGCCGTTTTTTTTGCGGGAAAAGTGAGGGGGGGGGGGGGGGAAGGGTGTTGGGGTTGATGGTTTTGGGGGAAAAACGGTGGTTTTTATTAGTGTATATGCCCCTGAGAGAATAATGTACAGGGTGAAGCGGGTTTTTGTGGCGAGGACCTTGTTTTTTTTTTCCGTGCATTACCGGGGTGGAAATGTAGGGGGGTGAGGAACTGGTCTTAGGGGGGCTGAGTGGAACAAAAGGGGCAGGTTATGTGTCGGGGGCCTACGGATTTTTTGGGGGATTTGGTTAAGAGACGCATTCGAGGGGGGGGCGTGGGAGACGGCTACTTTTGTTAGGAAGGGATGCAGCGAGGTTAGATAGGTGTATTTTTTCTCAGGGGGTTTGTAGTGAGGTTTAAAAAAACTTTTGAATTGCGGGTCGGGTCATAGGCATGTGGTGGGGTTGGGGGGGGAGGCGTTGCAGAAATATACAGGAGTTACGGGAAATTAAAAAAGTGCTTGAGTGATGGGGAGGGGTTAGAGGGTTTTTCTGCCCTAGGGAAAGGGAGCTTAGTGGGAGCCAGGAGGGGAAGATGTCGTAAAATGGTGGGATTGTGTTCCCAAGGGAAAGGATTGGAAAATTATGTGGGGGGGGCAAACGTATAAAAGTTTTAAATATGGGTTTCAAATATCTGGGGACAGGTTAAGGGGCTGTTTGAGAAGGGGGGCTGGGGGGGGCAACTATCCTATGGATAAAATTTGTCAGGTAAAGGGGGAGACGAGGGGTTAAAAAAAGAGGGGTTTCAAGCGGTAAGGTGAGGCAGGGGTAAGGGGGGTGCTTTGGGGGGACAAAAAACCCTCGGCGTGTGTGTTGCACGTCAAAAACAAAGCAGCAGGTTCAGCTATCCGAGGTTAGAGGTACACGGATGGGGGGGGTTATAGAAAGGGTCAGGAGTACACTACAAAAAAGGGAAATTTTGTGAGCGGAAAAATGGTTGAAGGTTTGGGCAAGTGGGAAGGTGGGGAAAAATGGATTTAGAGAAGGTGTGTGAGTATGTGAGTGTTTTAATTTGGGAATGTGAAAAAAAGGCTTTTTGGGGGGGAATAAAAAGGGGAAATAGGTTGGCTTTAAGGGGAATGGGAAAGGCAAAGCACCGGGGAAAAGACGGTCTCCCGGCTGATTTTTCTAAAAATTGGGAGGGATAAGGGGGTTTTATGGTAGGTTTTTTAAACAGATGAAGGAGAAGGGGGTTTATGGGGACAAGCAAGACACATTGTAGTGTTGGCCCGGGGTAAGGGGCAGCACACCCTCAAAGGGGTACCGGCCATACCCTGTTTTGTGCTTTATAAGTTGTTCGCTAAAAATCTTGGGGTTTAAAAGGTTTAATGTGTGGTAGGGGGTGGTTTCGAAAACGCGTAGGTTTGCCTGAAGGGCGATGATTTTAGGGTCATGGAATACTGCGAAGTTTTTTGGAGTCAAAAGGGGGGGGGGAGGGGGGCGTGTTGGCTTTAGACTGGCAGGGGGCCCATGACGGGTGGAAGAGGGCATTTGGGCTATACTTAGGAGGGAGGGTTATGGGGGTTTAAATGTTAATTGGGTAACCCGTTGTACAAATGGTGCCAAAATGGGGTACAGATTAATGGTGCTTGGGGGGGGGGATTTAAGGGGAGGGGACTTAGGAGGGGTTCCCCTGTCACAAATGTTGTTTGCGTGCATTTTGGACCCCTTTAAAAGAATGGTTGAACGTTGTAGTGACACGAGTGGAGGTGGGGGGGTGGGGTAGGGAAAGTGTGGGCCGGGGTAAAAAGGATGTAGACGTTTAAACAGTCCTGGTTCGGGAGGGGATGCGTTGGGTTTTTTTTTGGTGCTGTTTCAAAAAGTTCGGGGAAAAGCAACGGGCAGGTAAAAAAGAGAGAAATCAATGATCATGGGGTTTTGGGGGATTGGGTGGGGGGGGGGGAGATGTAACGTTTTGAGAAAAAAAAAACGGGTCTTTAAAAATTTGTGGTTTTACCTTTAAGGGTGATTGGAAGCTGTCGGGAGGAAACTCGAATAGATAAAAAGGAAAGGATCAGGGGGGGTTGGGTGCATTGCGACTCTATTGACTCTGTGCAACGAGGATTGTTATAAACGATTATTGTATAGTAAAGGTTTTGGGACGTAGCGCCGTGTTCCCATTAAAAGGAGGCGATTGTGGGTTCTGAGACAGTTTTAACTTTTTGTGGGGGTTCAAGGTGCGATTGGTGAGGGGAGAGGTTGTAATGTTACCGTGCGCCCGGGTGGGTTGGGGTTGATGGATTGGGGGGATTAAATGTGTTTTCTTAAAAGGGGGGTTTTGCGCGAAGGTGTGATGGAGGGCAGTGGGGGAAAAATACATGAAGGTTGGGTAAGTTTTATGGTGGTGTGGGGGTTGAGGGAATGTGAAACTATTTTGAGGGCTTTTTTGTTTGGGGTTTGAGAACCCAGGAAATTTGAGTAGGGTTTTTTGTAAGCTGCTTGAGACAGGATTGTTTTTCGTTTAGGGTTTTTTTTTCCCCCATGTACGCATGGGAGTATTTGGTAAGGTTTACAGGGTTTAAATTAAAACCTAGGGGAAAGGGGGTAAAAGTATCGTTTTTTGCTGGCATACTCCCGGGGGAAGTTTTTAAAACCAGAGGGGTAATTGTGGGGGGGAAGGTGTGGAATCTGTGGGGAGGATGAGACGGGTTCCCTGTGTTACTTTTTTGGGGAACTGGGGGGTGTTAGGGATTTGGGTTAAATAGGGTTGTACGGGGGTGGGGGGGGGAAGGGGTGTCGGTTTGCGTGCACTAACCTAGATGTGGGGGGTGTGAGAGTGTTTACGAGCTTTGGGTTTTAAATAGTGGATTTTATTATTATCGTGGGGATGAGGGGGAGGGGGAATTGTGAGGTGCGGAGGCGGGGGAAACGGGAACGGTTTTCGTCGATGTGTCGTAATAGAGAACTGTAGGGAGGAGGGGGGGGAGAAGGATTTTTCGGAAAAGGGGATAGAATGTTAACGTTAGGTTTTTCTCAATTACGATTTGGCTGAGTGAGTAAGGGGGGGGGTTTGGGGATTAATACGGGAAGGGGGTTTTCAGGGGGACACAGGGGGGCCCCTCCCGGGGAGGGGGGGAGGTAGGTGTATGTGGGATATGAAGGGGTGTAGTGAGTGGCATACATGTATGTGCTGCAAGTGGGCACAAAACCAAAAATGATACAAGTAATTACGTAGTACCTGAAATTTGGAAATTCTGTGTTTGTGGTCAGGGGCGTCATGACCCTTTTTAAATTTAAATGTGAATGGTTTCAAGATTATTTTTAAACCGTGAGAGTTTAGGGCTTATGTAGAGTGTGCGTTTATAGCCTTTATTGGGGGATAAAAACATGTGCGATTATTGTATCGCAAAGAGAGGTTTTTAAATTAGTTTGTGTTTGTGTTGTGGGTTTTTTGCGGTGTACTGTTTTTTTTTTTTTAGTTATTAAAGTGCTCATCCGTTGCTGCGAGAGGAACATAATGACTTCCTAAATTTTAATGCCTCTTAAAAAATTTGTAATGGGACGTATGGGTTTGTCTCTTCTTTATATAAAGTGCTCAGCCCGGGGGAAGAGGGTAGAAAATTTGTAAATTTTTTAATATTTATTTGTATAAGTGTGAGGCTTGGGTTTGATTTTGATTTTGGATTTGATTTTTATTTTGATTTTGATTTTGATTTTGTTTTTATTTGATTTTTTTTGATTTGATTTTGATTTTTTTTTTAATGCTTAAAAAGAATTGTAGTGAGGCAGTATGTATGGTTTGGGACTTCTTATTGTAAGGGGTTTTAATTTTGGGAAGATATGTGATTGTTTTTAAAATGAGATTGGGGTGTAAGGGTTTTTACTCGTTTTTCCTGTGAAAGGTTTTGACCTTTTTCTATGTCCGTCTAGTTTTTAAAATATACAAATCTGAAAGTTGTATATGTTTTATTTTTTTAGTTTATAAGTTATAGTTTATTTTTTTTTTCATTGTTGTTTATGGAAAAGTTTTTTGTGTAAGGGTAAACTTTTTTTGTCAATTTCAATGTGTTGTTAAAAAAATTGGCTAGTGTTGTTGTGTAGGATTGGGATCCACTGTTTCCATTTTTATTTAATTTAAATTTTTAAGCTGTAAAATTTTAAATAAAATTAAAAAACAAAAAAAAAAATGCAGTATCCCTTAAATTGTTTTAATATTTTTGTGTCTAAGATGTTAGCATCACTCAGATGTGTAAGTCCATGTATCCTTTAATGTTAAGTTAGATGAAATCAGGTTGGTGTGGGTTTTATTTGGCGGGGGGGGGGGGGGTGAAATTGTGGCAAAAGTTTAAGCCTTCACAGGTATATAAATTGGTTAACTGGGTGTATTGGTGTGTGGGATTAGGGTGTCAGTACACTTTTGTCTGTTGTAATCATTTTTGTAGGGTGAATTAGGGAATTTTTGATTTAAACACATTTTGTGTACCCTTTTTTAAAATAATTTAACCCTGTATTGTATGCTTTTTAAAAAAAATATTTTAAAAAAAAAATCGGTAATGAAAGACGGGGTCCAAACCTGTGTGCTGCCATCTGTGTACCCAAATAGAGTCACTGCTGGTGCCTCTGTTACAAACTAGAGTCACGATTCGCCATCTGTGTACCCAAAGGTCACTGCTGCGCCAGTTACAAACTAGAGTCACGCTGCTGCCCTCTGTGTACAACTAGAGTCACTGATTTGCCATTGGTACCAAATGATCAGGCTGCATCGTGTACAATAAGTCATGGTGCCCCTCTGTGTACCCAAATGAGTCACTGCTGCTGCCATCTGTGTCAAAAATTAAATCACTGATTCTGCCCTCTGTGTTCCAACTAAGTCACTGCTGCTGCCCTCTGTGTACCCAAAAGAGTCACTGCGTGCCCTCTGTGTAAAAACTAGAGTCCCTGATTTGCCATCGCGTACCAAATGGTCCCTGCTTCCATCTGTGTCAAACTAGGGTCATGCTGCTGCGCCCCTCTTGTAAACTGGTCACTATTCGCCATTTGTACAACTGAGTCACGCTGTGCCCTCTGGTCAAAAAGGTCATGCTGCTGCCATCTTGTACAAAAAGAGTCACTGATTTGCCATCTGCGTACAAAATGAGCACTGCTGCTGCCTCTGTGTACAAATAGAGCACTGCTGTGCTCCTCGGTACAAACTAAATCATGTTCTGCCATCTGTGTACCAATAAGTCACTGCTGCTGCCATTTGTTCCAACTGAGTCATGCTTTGCATCTGTGTAAAAAACTAGAGCACTGTTTGCCCTCGGTCCAATAAGTCATGCTGTGCCATCGTGTCAAACTAGATCATCTGCTGCTTTCCATCTGTGACAAACTAGGTCACTGTTTTTTGCCATCTGCGTCCAACTGAGTCACCTGCTGCCTCTGTGTAAAAATAGAGTACTGATTTTTGCCATCTGCGTACCAAAAAGCACTGCTGCTGCCATTGTGTACCAACTAGGTCCGCTGCTGCCATTGTGACCAACTAGAGCACTGTGTGCCATTGTGACAAAATAGAGTCACTGTTTGCCATCTGGTACCAAATAGTCACTGCTGCTGCCATCTGTGTACCAACTAGAGTCACTGCTGCTGCCATCTGTGTACCAACTAGAGTCACTGCTGCTGCCATCTGTGTACAAACTAGAGTCACTGATTCTGCCATCTGCGTACCAACTAGAGTCACTGCTGCTGCCATCTGTGTACCAACTAGAGTCACTGCTGCTGCTGCCATCTGTGCACCAACTAGAGTCACTGCTGCTGCTGCCATCTGTATACCAACTAAAGTCACTGCTGCTGCCATCTGTGTACCAACTAGAGTCACTGCTGCTGCCATCTGTGTACCAACTAGAGTCACTGCAGTTGTCATCTGTGTACCAACTAGAGTCACTGATTCTGCCATCAGTGTACCAACTAGAGTCACTGCTGCTGCCATCTGTGTACCAACTAGAGTCACTGCTGCTGCTGCCATCTGTGCACCAACTAGAGTCACTGCTGCTGCTGCCATCTGTATACCAACTAGAGTCACTACTGCTGCCATCTGTTTACCAACTAGAGTCACTGCTGCTGCCATCTGTGTACCAACTAGAGTCACTGCTGCTGCTGCCATCTGTGTACCAACTAGAGTCTCTGCCGCTGCTGCCATCTGTGTACCAACTAGAGTCACTGCTGCTGCTGCCATCTGTGTACCAACTAGAGTCACTGCTGCTGCTGCCATCTGTGTACCAACTTGAGCCACTGCTGCTGCCACCTGTGTACCAACTAGAGTCACTGCTGCTTCCATCTGTGAACCAACTAGAGTCATTGCTGCTGCTGCCATCTGTGTACTAACTAGAGTTACTGCTGCTGCTGCCATCTGTGTACCAACTAGTTACTGCTGCTGCTGCCATCTGTGTACCAACTAGAGTCACTGCTGCTGCTGCTGCTGCCATCTGTGTACCAACTAGAGTCACTGCTGCTTCCATCTGTGTACCAACTAGAGTCACTGCTGCTGCCATCTGTGTACCAACTAAAGTCATTGCTGCTGCCATCTGTTTACCAACTAGAGTCACTGCTGCTGCTGCCATCTGTGTACCAACTAGAGCTACTGCTGCTGCTGCCATCTGTGTACCAACTAGAGTCACTGCTGCTGCTGCCATCTATGTACCAACTAGAGTCACTGCTGTTGCCATCTGTGCAAAACTAGAGTCACTGCTGCCATCTGTTTACAAACTAGAGTCACTGCTGCTGCCATCTGTGTACCAACTGGAGTCGCTGCTGCTTCCATCTGTGTACCAACTAGAGTCACTGCTGCTGCCATCTGTGTACCAACTGGAGTTGCTGCTGCTTCCATCTGTGTACCAACTAGAGTCACTGCTGGTGCCATCTGTGTACCAACTGGAGTTGCTGCTGCTTCCATCTGTGTACCAACTAGAGACGCTGCTGCTGCCATCTGTGTATCAACTAGAGTCACTGCTGCTGCCATCTCTGTACCAACTAGAGTCACTGCTGCTGCCATCTGTGTACCAACTAGAGACACTGCTGCTGCCATCTGTGTACCAACTAGAGATGCTGCTGCTGCTCTTGCTGTGGTGCTGTTACTGCTGCTGTTGTTGTTTCTGTGAATGCTGTGATATTTATTTTGGTTATGTTACTGATGCTAGCTATTTTCTGCTGTGTGTGTACTTTAGGTATAATAAGAATTTATTTTAAGTAATTTTCATTTATTATTATTTGTTTGGCACAAAGAATATATATTACACTTATATTTTCACAGTCATATTTTAAACACAGTTTTGCTGTCTCATCTTGTTTATGCATCTAATTAAAGTTATTTTCTCTCTCCTTCTTTTAATATTAATGAATCTAATATTTCTATTCCATATGATATTTTCAACATTATTTATTTAGCCCTCAGTATTCTTTGGAGAAAGAGCCTAGATCTAGGTGAAATACCATAGGCCTTAAAGAGTGCAGACATAGCTCCTTTGCATAAGGGAGGTAGTAGAGCACTAGGTAAAAATTACAGACCAGTAGCCCTAACTTCTCACATCATAAAAATCTTCAAAAGAGTGATAAGACGGAAGGTTACAAATTTCATGGACCAGCACAACCAACATAACCTGAACCAGCATGGTTTTAGAGCAGGACGATCATGTCTGTCACAGCTGCCGAACCTTTATGACAGAATTACGGAGGCACTGGAAAACGACCAAAACACAGATGTGATTTACACAGATTTTCCAAAGGCGTTTGACAAATGCGATCATGGAGCGATAGCGCACAAAATGAAGGCCATGGGCATTATGGGGAAGGTAGGCAGATGGATTTTCGGTTTCCAAACACACAGAACACAAAAAGTAGTAGCGAACAGGGCAAGATCCAGCATCAGCGAGGTCAAAAGCTCAGTGCCCCAAGGCACTGTCCTGGCACCTCTGCTCTTCCTCGTCCTCATAGCAGACATAGACAAAAACACCCGCCATACGTTTGTATCATCATTCGCAGATGACACTAAAATAAGTATGAAAGTCAGTACAGTAGAAGACACTGAAAGAGTACAGGAAGACATAAACAGGGTTTTCCAGTGGGCAGTGGAGAACATGACGTTCAATGGTGATAAGTTCCAGCTGCTTAGGTATGGAAAGAATGAAGAACTCAAAAGGAGCAACTATATACAAAACTGAGGAAGGTCACCGAATAAAACGTAAGGAACACGTAAAAGACCTAGGAATAATTATGTCAGCGGACCTTTCTTTTAAAGACCATAACAAGACAAAGATCACGACAGTCAGGAAGATGACGGGGATGGTATTGAGAACTTTCAAAACAAGGGAAATAATGCCGATGGTGACACTCTTCAAATTGCTAGTGCTCCCTCACTTAGAATATTGCTCAGTGCTGACGACCCCGTTCAAGGCAGGAGAAATATCGGAGTTGGAACAAATACAGAGATCGTTTACAGCTCACATTGAGCCAGTAAAGCACCTAAACTACTGAGAACGCCTGCAAGTCTTGAACATGTACTCATTGGAGCGAAGGAGAGTGAGGTACATGATAATATATACCTGGAAGGTACTCGAGGGCTTGGTCCCAAATCTGCACACTGCCATAAGAACATACTGGAGTGAGAGATATGGGAGGAAGTAAAAA
>NC_069492.1:4271102-4296089 GCF_026875155.1 Cherax quadricarinatus | reverse complement strand
ACTCTATTTTGTACCAGAGGGCAAACATGACTCTAGTTTTACACAGGGCAGCAGCAGTGGACTTAGTTGGTACGCAGTGGCAGAATCTGACTCTATTTTGGGTACACGGGAGGCGCAGCTGGGTTTAGTTGGTACACAGTGGCAGCAGCAGTGACTCTAGTTGGTACACAGATGGCAGAATCAGTGACTCTAGTTTGTACACAGATGGCAGCAGCAGTGACTCTAGTTGGTACACAGATGGCAGCAGCAGTGACTCTAGTTGGTACACAGATGGCAGCAGCAGTGACTCTAGTTGGTACACAGATGGCAGAATCAGTGACTCTAGTTTGTACACAGATGGCAGCAGCAGTGACTCTAGTTTGTACACAGATGGCAGCAGCAGTGACTCTAGTTGGTACACAGATGGCAGAATCAGTGACTCTAGTTTGTACACAGATGGCAGCAGCAGTGACTCTAGTTGGTACACAGATGGCAGCAGCAGCAGTGCTTGTGACACCTGTCTTTCATTACCGAGTTCTTTTTTATATATTTTATTTAAAGCATTACAATACAAGGTGTAAATTATATTAAAAGGTACACAAAATGTGTTAAATCACAAATTCCTAATTCACCCTTACAAAAATGATTACAACAGACAAAAGTGTACTGACACCCTAATACCACACACCATATACACCCAGTTATACCAGAGTTATATACCTGTGAAGGCTTAAACTTTTGACACAATTTCACCCCCCCCCTCCCGCCAAATATAACCATCACCAACCTGATTGCATCTTAACTTAACATTAAAGGATACATAGGACTTACACTATCATGAGTGATGTAGTAACATCTTAGACACAAAAATATTAATAACAATTAAATGGGATACATGTCATTTTTTTTTTTTGTTTTTTATATTTTATTTAAAAACTTTACAGCTTGATATTAAATTAAGATATAAAATGGATACAGTAGGATCCTCAATCCTACACAACATACACTAGCCAATTATTAACAACACATTGTAATTGACATAAAAGAGATTACCCATATACACACAAACTTTTCCATATAACATACTATGATAAACAAAATAAACTATAACTATATAAACTATATAAAATATAAACTATATACAACTTTCAGATTTGTATAGTTAACATACTATGACGGACATATGACAAAGGTTCACAACCTTCACAGGAGATAAACAGAGTAATAACCTACATCCCAATCTCAGTTAAAACAATCACATATCCTCCAAAATTAACCCCTATACAATAAGAAGTACCTAAGCACATACATACGTGCCTCACTACAATCTCTTTTTAAGCATTGAAAAAAAATCAAAATCAAATCAAAACAAATCAAATCAAATCAAAATCAAAATCAAAATCAAAATCAAAATCAAATCCTAAATCAAAAATCAAATCCTAAGCCTCACACTTATACTAAATAAATATTAACAAATATTACTAAATATTAATACAGCCTCTTCCACCGGCTGAGCACATTATATAAAGTAAGAGACTAAACCATACTGTCCCATTACAAACTTTTAACGAGGCATTACAAATTTATGGAAGTCATTATCGTTCCATCTCGCAGCAACTGGATGAGCACATTATATAATGCTAAAAAAAAAAAACAGTACACTCGCTAAAAACCCACAACACTAAACACAAACATAATTTAATAACCTCTCATTGCGATACAATAATCGCACATGATTTATGCCCAATAAAGGCTATAAACGCACACTCTACATAACCCCCAAAAATCTTAAACGGTTTAAAACTAAAACTTGACACCATTCACACTTAATTCATGAAGAAGGTATACGACCCTGAACCAAAACAAATTTTCCTTTCAGGTATACGTAATTACTTGTATCATTTTTGGGTTTCGTCCCAACTTGCTGCTACATACAGTATGCCACTATCTACCCTTCATATCCCCATACACTCACACACCCCCCCCAGGAGGCGCCCCCCGTGTGCCCCCCTGAAAACCCCCCCCTTCCCGATGAATCCCCAAAACCCCCCCCCCTTATCACTCGCCCAAGTCGTAGATTGATGGAAAACCAAACGTTAACATTCTAACCCTTCCAAAAATTTTCTTCCCCCACTCCCCCCATACAGTTTTTATTACGAACATGTCGTAAACCCGTTACCGCTAGTACCCCCCCTCCGCACCTCAAAATTCCCCTCCCCTCATCCCCCACGATTATTATTAATCCACTATTTAAATCCAAACTCGTAAACACTTCACAAACCCCTCCACATTGGGCTTGTGCACGCAAACGACCCCCCTGCCCCCCCCCCCCGGAAACCCCTACTTAACCAAACCTAACACCCCCCCATTTTCCCCAAAAAAAGTAACGCATGGAACGCCGTCACCTCCCCACGATTCCACCCCTTCCCCCCCAAAATTTACCCTTTTGTTCTTAAAACTTCCCCGAGGGTAGTTGCCATGCAAAAAAAACGATCTTTTACCCCCCTTACCTGGGCTTTAACTTCAACCTGCTAAACCTTTTCCAAATCTCGCCCATGCGTACATGGGGAACAACCCTCAACGGGAAAAAACAATCCGCTGAAAGCGCTTACCAAAACCCCTATTTTAAAATTTCCTGGGTTCTCTAACCACACAAAGCCCTCAAAATGTTTACATTCCCCAACTCCCACCACCAAAAAACTTCCCAACCTATCATGTACTTTTCCCGTGCCCCCACTCACACCTTCGCGCAAAACCCCCTTTTTAAGAAACCCATTTAATCCCCCTCCTCGATCCATAAACCCCCAACCCACCCTGGGCAAGGTAACATTAAACCCTCTCTCCTCAGCCAATCGCACCTTGAAACCCCAAAAAAAGTAAAACACTCGTCTCAGAATTCCCCAATCGCCGCCCCGTTTAATGGGAAACGGTGTACGTGCCAAAATTACTATACAATAATACGTTTTTTAACAATCCTCGTTGCCGGGGTTCGATGATGAGGCGAAAATGCACCCGGGACGCCCTGATCCTTTCCATTTCTTTCGAGTTTTCCTCCCGAGAGTTTCCCAAATCCCCTTATGGGTGATCCCACAAATTTTTAAAGCCCGTTTGTTTTTCCCCAACTTTTCATTCCCCCCCCTCCACCCAATCACCCAACCCCATGATCTTGACTTTCTTATTTACCGTCCCGGTTGCTTTCCCGACTGTTGCACAACAGCATCCAAAACACCCCAATCTTCCCCCTCCAAACCCCGGCTGTTGTATGTTACTTTCCCTTTTTTCCCCGGCCACACTTTCCACCCACCCCCCCCCCCCACTCGTGTCACTTCAAACGTTAACCATTCTATAAAAGGGGTCCGAATCACCCAAACAATTTGGAATGGGACACCCCTGCCAAAGCCCCCTCCCCATTACAATCCCCCCCCCAAGCATCCTTTAAAATCTGTCCCTATTTGGCACCTTTGACAACGTGGTTCCCAAAATTAAATTTCATCCCCTTAACCCTGCCTCCTAAGTATGCCCCCCCAATGCTCCTCTTTCCACCTGTATCCCCCCTGCCGTTAAGCCAAAACGCCGCCCCCCCCCCCTCCCCCCCCTTTTGACTCCACAAAACTTGCGTATTCCTGACCCTCAATCATGCCTTCCGGGCCCAAACCATATGCTTTTTTCAAAACCACTCCCCCTACCACACATTTAAACCCCTATTCCCCAAGACTTTACGAAAACTTTAACAGCCATAACGGGGATATGGCACGGTACTCCTTGGGGGTGTGCTGCCCCTTTCCCTTCGGGACCAACACTACAACTGCTGTTGCTTTGCTTGTCCCCCATCACACCCTTCCCTTCATCTGATTAAATAACCTCCCTGAAACCCCCCTTTCACCTCCCAAAGTTGGGTTAAAATTCAGCCGGGAGACCGTCTATTCCGGGGCTTTCCCTTTTCCCCATTCCCTTAAAGCCAACTCTTTTCCCCCCTCTGTTATTTCCCCCCTAAAGCCTTTCTTCATTTCCCCAAATTACCGTCAATTTCTAAAAACCTTTTCTAAATCCACATTTTTCCCCCCTTCCCACTTGCCAAAACCCCTTTATCCTTTTTTCCGCTAAAACACATTCCTTTTGTTTTGTATTCCGCCCTTTTTTATAACCCCCCCCCTCCGGTATCTAACCTCGGAATAGCTGTAACCTGCTGTCTTTGTTTTTGGTCGCAAACACACGCCGATGGTTTTTCACCCCCCGCACCTCCCTACCCCGGCCTGCACCCTTACCCCTTGAAACCTCTCATTTTGTAACTCCTCAGTCTCCCTTGACCTCGCAATTTCATCCCCTAGGATATTGCCCCCCAAGCCCCTTTCATAACACCCCCAACGTCCTCCAGATATTTGAAAGCCCCTATTTAAATCATTTATAGTTTGCCCACCCCCTAATTTTTCCTAATCCCTTTCCTTGGCAACACAAATCCCACCCTTGTCGACATCTTCCATCCCCGTGCCTCCTCCTAAACTCCTTCCTGGACAGAAAAAAACCCTCTAACCCCTCCTCATCACTCAATCACTTTTTTTAATTCCAGTAATCCCGTATATTTTCTGCAAGCGCCCCACCCAACTCCACCAACACTGCTCTATGATCACCCTGAACTTTAAAAGTTTTGAAAGCTCTCATCAACCCGTGAGAAAGATACACTCTATCTAACCCCGCTGCTCCCTTCCTAACAAAAAGTATGCTCTGTTCCCAGCCCCCCCCCCGAATGCTCCCTTTTAACCCTTTTCCCCCAAATAAATCTCGTAGGGGCCCCCGAACATAACCTGCCCCTTTGGTTTCCCCATCGCCCCCCTAAGACAGTTCCAATCACCTCCCACATTTTCCACCTCCGGTAATGCACGGAAAAAAAAACAAGGTCCTCGCACACAAACTCCTGCTTACCTGCATTTTTTCTGCAGGCGATATACATAATAAAAGCCACCGTTTTCCCATCCACAACCATCTCGCGCAACACCCTTCCCCCCCCCCCCCCTCACTTCTCTGCAAAAACAACGGGTCCCTCCCTAATTAAAATACCCCCCCCCCCTTTTAAACGGGCGATGGCGGGGTTTCCCCCTGAAACCCCCCATCCCAACCCCCCCACCCCCTTTAAAATTTTGCTCCCGTAGGAACACAAAAATCACTCTAAATTTATTTTAGAAACTCTCCGAAACCTTCTCTCTTTACACTTTACACCAAACCTTAACGTTTACTGTCATACACCCGGGGGGCCTATTAGAGTTTCCCCCCCTGCCTCCTTCTTCACTCTTCCGTGGCCACCAGAAAGGTGGGACCATTGTCCCTGCACACTTCCCCCTCTCCCCCCCCCCTTCTTTTGGTGCCCCCTCATGGCCACCCCTACCTTCACCTTCTGCCCTATTTGCTTCCCCGTCCCCCTTGCCCGGCGTTGGACTCATCTGAATCCGATGCGCGGCTCTTTTCTTTTTACAGGCGCACCCCCCATGGCTTGGTTTGGGGATGCCTCACAATGTACCTTACCTCCCCCTGTACAAGTGACAAAGATCTGGTGACACCCCAGTCACGCTGTCATCCCTTGTCCAAATAGTTTGTTTTGAGCCCCACAGCCCTTACCCCATCTTCTACTACCCTGCCAGGGGCAGCCACCTCCTCAGGGGGGTACAAGGACTTCAGAAAACCCCGGGTAATTCCTCCCCAATTTCCAAAAACTTTCCCCCTGTATTTTTGCTCAACTGATCCACTGGAAGTGGTTTTACCGTAACTGGTCAAGGGCCCCAACCCCCTCCCACACCTTATACGCCTCATCCCCTACCGTCCATAGCGACCAGCCCCCTTACGCGTTTCAACACCCTTCCCCTGGTGTGAAACGGATGTTTCCCCCTCTGGGCCAGGACCGTTGCCCTTCCCACACTCCCCCCGCTATGTTCATATTCCCCCCATAGTCGGCAGGTTCGCCTTTGCCCGGGTATGACACCATGACCTGTGCCTGAATTCCTTTAGGTGCATCGTAAGCGGTTATGGGTGTCGCAATGACTATTTTTAGGTTAAAGTGCCCTCCTGCATACCTGTGTAGGCACCCACACCCACTTTACATGCTGGGCAATATGAAACAGTTCCGTATTCCTCAAATTACGTTCCTGATATCTGCTCATCCGTCCTAAGGGGACATACGCAATTTAATCCATGTATAAGTCTGATACATCGATCATCATCACACGCACAGCTCGGTGTTGCATCAAGACTTACGTCCTGGGAAAAGCGTGACCAACGACTCGAAACCGTTGCTGGGAGAGCTGTTCCTCACAAAAATCTACGGCTCCGTTCGAATGCTATTCCCACATACTCTCCATCCGAATGCCATACGTGTCTCTGATGATTTTAGGTAAGTAAACTGGGGTTCTTTTTGGAGGTGCGTATTTGCCCCACTGAGAATTCAACACCGACAGTTGTTATTCCCTGCGTCTGTAACTGCACGCCTATGTTGGACTAATAGTATTTCCTGTCTGACGACAGAGGCGCGACATCACCACCATCACACTGTGCTCAAGGAACTGAAGAGCGTTTGCGCAGATGTCCGTCACGGCCCAAAATTAGCGATGCAGACAATATACCATGTCATACTTAACCAATGCATCCTCGAACTCTGGTGAAGGAAACCGCAAAAGCTTAATTTCTAAGAAGTTGCAACAATGAATGTCAACTCCCAAGGCACTTATTTGCATTATCTTAGCATGTAAACCCTATCAATTCAACATAGTATATAGGATAAAACTTTATATCTGAAATAAAACATAGAATACAAGGATAAATTAAAAACCCCAGCCATATAGCTGCAACACGCAAAAAATTCAACATACTTCACCTAAGGCACATAAACAAAATTTTTGTGACGACTTCACCTAACACAACTAACATCATATGACTTAAGACTGTTATGTAATAGATAAACACATAATAATATGACTTAAGATGCAATGTACATAGATAACAACATAATAATATGACCTAATACGTTCTACATAATACAACAAAATTATGCTTAAGACTGCTATTACATAGATAACAACATAATAAATATGACTTAAGACTGCTATGTACATAGATAACAACTAATAATATGACTTAAGACTGCTATGTACAAGATAACAACATAATAATATGACTTAAGACTGCTATGTACATAGATAACAACATAATAATATGACTTAAGAACTGCTATGTACATAGTTAACAAATAATAATGACTTAAGACTGCTATGTACATAGTTAACAAATTAATATGACTTAAGACTGCTATGTACATAGTTAACATAATAATATGACTTAGACTGCTATGTACATAGTTAACATAATAATATGACTTAAGACTGCTATGTACATAGTTAACAATAATAATATGACTTAAGACTGCTATGTACATAGTAACAATCATAATAATAGACTTAAGACTGCTATGTACATTAGTTAACATAATAATATGACTTAAGATGCTATGTACATAGTTAACATAATAATATGACTTAAGATGCTATGTACATAGTTAACATAATAATATGACTTAAGACTGCTATGTACATAGTTAAACATAATAATATGACTTAAGACTGCTATGTACATAGATAACAACATAATAATATGACTTAGACTGCTATGTACATAGATAACAACTAATAATATAGACTTAAGACTGCTATGTACATAGATAACAACATAATAATATGACTTAAGACTGCTATGTACATAGATAACAACATAATAATATGACTTAAAGACTGCTATGTACATAGATAACAACATAATAATATGACTTAAGACTGCTATGTACATAGTTAACATAATAATATGACTTAAGACTGCTATGTACATAGATAACATAATAATATGACTTAAGACTGCTATGTACATAGATAACAACATAATAATATGACTTAAGACTGCTATGTACATAGTTAACATAATAATATGACTTAAGACTGCTATGTACATAGATAACAACATAATAATATGACTTAAGACTGCTATGTACATAGATAACAACATAATAATATGACTTAAGACTGCTATGTACATAGATAACATAATAAATCTAATTTGAATGGATCACAGTTGATCAATCAGCCTTCACATATCAGGCGTTAGAGATTAATTCTCATAGTACAAGTCCAACTTGCGTGCAGTCCCATCTTGCTACATACAATAATATGCGTATTATCTACACATAATACTAACACACTGGACAAGCAACTGTCCATCACTTCCAATCAATATGCTGCCCTACCCTCACTCTGCACAGTGATGTAGGCAAACCCCCCCCCATCCCTTGAATACCTTATCCATCATTCACTACTACCTTGAAGGAACATGAGTACTATATGAATAGTGTATAGTCCATGACACACAAAAAAACTGGCCAGCTCCACAGGTGCTAGCACTCATGGTCCATACATTATTCACTCACGCATCACTCATCCAACACACACACAAACATTTGTTGTCATCCATTACCAGGGAGGCGACCCTGTTTTCACCCATGACTTCCCTACCCCAGCAACACTTTCCAATCGTACCCTCCCCTCCTCGTATATTACAAGTTAATTAAAACCTGTAACGTAAGTTGCCTATATCCCTCTAAAAAATCCCTCACCCACTTCCTCCCATAAATTTCCTTATTTCTACATACCGTTTTATAGAACGTTTCCGCTAACACCCTCCTCTTCACCTCACTAACCCGTTTCCCCCGCAATCCCCACACTATATAGATATAATCTGCCATAATGTACCCCACGGCTCTGATTACACTTTCCTCCCAACCCCCTGCGTAGAGACTTAATGCTCTCAATACAGAAATTCCTTGACCTCCTATCCTATTTATCACCTATTTAACCACCCTTGACACTCCTCAGTCCGTCACAAAAATATATACATGAAAAGCCGACTCTCCCCACCACACGTCCTATTACCGTGTTTCAAGGTATAAGTCGCAATCATCCATGAATATCACTAATTCTGGCGAATAATTAAGTACAATGCAAAACTGACTTGATATATAAAGCAAGTGAGACCTACTATTAATGATAATAATAATAATAATAATAATAATAATAATAATAATTAATAATAATTAATTAATAATAATAATAATAATTACTTGGTACGTCTGGTACGTACGAGTCCTGACAAATCTAGCAGTGATATCCTTGGTGACTTGATGAACGTTGGTGAAATGATGAATTCTGACGTACAATGGAAAGCTTGAGATTACTGGCCATTAGTTGGTACACCATAGTGTTGACACTAAAAGTATCACCACATCGTAGTGTTGACAGTACTCACACATCGTAGTGTTGACAGTACTCACACATCGTAGTGTTTGACACTACTCACACATCGTAGTGTTGACAGTACTCACACATCGTAGTGTTGACAGCACTCACACATCGTAGTGTTGACAGTACTCACACATCGTAGTGTTGACAGTACTCACACATCGTAGTGCTGACAGTACTCACACATCGTAGTGTTGACAGTACTCACACATCGTAATGTTGACAGTACCACAATCCTAGTGTTGACAGTACTCACACATCGTAGTGTTGACAGTACTCACACATCGTAGTGTTGACAGTACTCACACATCGTAATGTTGACAGTACTCACACATCGTAGTGTTGACAGTACTCACACATCGTAGTGTTTACCTGGAGTTTACCTGGAGAGAGTTCCGGGGGTCAACGTCCCCCGCGGCCCGGTCTGTGACCAGACCTCCTGGTGGATCAGAGCCTGCACGCAAACCAACGTACGAGCCACAGCCCAGCTGGTCAGGAACCGACTTTAGGTGCTTGTCCAGTGCCAGCTTGAAGACTGCCAGGGGTCTGTTGGTAATCCCCCTTATGTATGATGGGAGGCAGTTGAACAGTCTCGGGCCCCTGACACTTATTGTATGGTCTCTTAACGTGCTATTGACACCCCTGCTTTTCATTGGGTGGATGTTGCGTCGTCTGCCAAGTCTTTTGCCTTTCGTAGTGAGTGATTTTCGTGTGCAAGTTCGGTACTAGTCCCTCTAGGATTTTCCGGGTGTATATAATCATGTTCTCTCCCCCTGCATTCCAGGAAACAGTTTTGGGAACCTAAAAGCGCCCCCCCAGTAATTGAGGCTTTTTAAATTTCCCCTTTACCCCGCCTGAAGGTTCTCTGTACTTTTTCCCTAGGTCAGCAATTTCACCCTTTAAAAGGGTGCTGTTATTTTTGCAGCAATTTTCCCAGCCTAGATAAAAACAAGTACCTGAAGAGTGTCACCCAGGGGCTTGGCCTCCCTAGTTTTAAAGGGTTCTCATTATCCACCCTGTCTTTTTTTCCAAAGCAATGCGTTTATAAAAAGTTAGGGCCTTTTGAAGTGAGATCCTCTGATTTTATCCTCCCGGTCTTTGATGTTGGTTTTTTCGCACTCTTTTGTGCCAAATTTTTGTTTTAAAACCTGAGAAAAATTAAATTTTCCCCTCGTTTTTTACCATATCTAAAAAAATTTGGAAATTTCTCATCGTTGAATTTCATATTTTTTTCCCTGCACCCACTGAAAGTTTTGGGGTTAAATTTTCCGCCGGGAGCCTTGCAGTGCCTGCAATTGAAACACTGTCATGAAAGATTCGGGTTTCCCATCTGCAAAGGAAAAACACGGGGCTGGGCTGACATCCTTGTCAAATGTCGGATATGGGGAAATGAAAAGATGGGAGCAAGTACTTCCCTTTGGGTGGAACAAAGTTTTTTCACAGTAGCTCCCTGGGACTTTACTCGTTAAACACTACCCCCTTTTGTTCTTTTAGTGGGGAAATTATAGACCCATTGACCGATTTTAACGGGTTTTTCCTTTTAAAGCCGCTTTTTGTGCTTTTTAAACCCAGGCACACTTGTCAAAGGGCTTTTGCAAGGTTGAAAATTATTACATCTGCATTCTTTTTTTTGTTTTCTAGAGCTTTAGGACCTTGTCGTTTGACCCAATATTTGAGACAGACAGGACAAACCCCTTTTCAAAACCCCCTTTTCCCCTGAGTTGTGTAACTGATGGTTTCTAGATGGGGGGTGATCTTGCTTTTTTGGGACCCTTTCAAAGTTTTTTTAGATATGGGATTTAGGGGCTATCGGCCCTTTTATTTCCCTTTGCTGTTGTTTTATGCCCCCTTTGGGGAATGGGCATTCTTTGTTTTTTATAACTGGGGGACGACCCCGTGTCCTTTGCTCCCTCTCCACAGGAGGGGAAAAGGGCCCGGGTGATGGGGGCTTCTTGCATTTCTTGATGAACACGGAGTTTTTCCCGAGTCCCGGCCCTGGGGGGAGAGTGCATGGGCATGTCTTTTACGCCTGTTCGAAGTCATTTTTGGGGTTTTATTTTGGGGTTGAAATAAACCCCATCATATTTTTTAAAGTATTTACCAACATATTGTTGACAATAAATCACACAGATTTTTGACAGTACTCCCCACATCGTATGTTGAAACTCACACATCGTAGTGTTGACAGGCTCACACTTTTATTTTTTGACAGTATTTACACATATTGTTTTACAGTACTCCCCACCCTCCAGTGTTGACAGTACCACACATCGTAAATGTTGAAAAGTACCACACATCGTAGTGTTGACAGTAAATCACACATTTGTAATTTTTGACATAAATCACAAAATCTAGTTTGAAAGTACCACACATCTAATGTTTACAGTACTCCAATTAAGGGTTTAAAGTACTCCCCCAACCCCCCATTTATATTGTTGACAGTACTCACCATATTGTTGAAAGTACTCCACACATCTTGTTTGACAGTACTCACACATTTTTTGTTTTAAATTCCCCCCACATTTTGTTGAAAGTACTCACACATCATATTTTTGACAGACTCCCCACATATTGTTTAAAGTAATCCACTCATTTGTTGAAAGTCTTCACATCATTTTGACAGACCACATACATTTTTGAAATAAATCACACCCTCAATGTTTGACAGTACTCACAACATTTTTGACATAATCCCCACATCTATTTTTAACCCGTACTCACACATCTATTGTTGACAAATATTTTAAAACCCTCAGTTTTGAAAGTAATCCACCCTCTATTTTTACAGTACCCAAAACATTTGTTAAAGGGACTCACAACCCCATTTGGGAAAACTGTTTAAAATCCCCATTATTTTTGAAAGACTCACACATCATATTTTTGACAGTACTCACAAAATATGTTTGAAAGTAATCACACATCTAAGTTTGAAAGTACCCACATGATTTTTTGAAAGTACTCACAATCTATTTTTGACAGTACTCCACAAGATTGTTGAAAGTACCCCACATCTTGTTGACAAGTACTCCCCTTTATATTTTTTAAAGTACTTACACTCCAAGGTTGACAGTACTCACCCAAAATTTTAAATACTCACAAAATCTATTTTTGACAATACTAAAATGATTTTTTGAAAGTACCCCACACAAATTTTTGAAGTACTCACACATCCTATTTTTACAGTAAATCACACACAGGTTTTAAAAATCTTTTACCCCATATTGTTGGGAAAAAAAAATCACACATATGTTACAACCCACATCGTAGTGTTTTACAGTAAACCCCACATCGTAGTGTTGAAATTAAAACCAAAAATTTGTTTGAAAATACTCACCCATATTGTTAAAAATACTCACACACAATTTTTGTTTACAGTACCACACAAATTGGTTTAAAGTACCACACTCAATTTTTACAGTACTACACATCATTGGGTTTAAAGTACTCACACATATATTGTTGAAAGTACTCACACATAAATTTTTGAAAGTAAAATCACACATGTATTTTTGAAAGTACTCCCCACATCTATTTTTTGAAAGTCCTAAAATTATTTTTGAAAGTACTTAAATTATTTTTGAAAGTACTAACATTAAAAAGTTTTAAAGTACCCCAACATTATTTTGAAAGTACTACAAATCTTGTTTAAAGTACTTATCCCCTTAAATTTTTTTGAAAGAAATCACACATTAAAAGTTTAAAGTACTCAACATCTATTTTTGAAAGTACTCAACATCTATTTTGAAAGTACTCAACATCTGTGTTTACAAATACCACACATCTTTTGTTTACAGACTCACACATCCCAACATTTCCAAAAAAAAAGTAGTGTTCAGTCTCCCCAAGATTTTCCCTAAAAAAAAAGGGAAAGTTAAACTGGGAAGAAATCTCTTTTAAAAGAATCCCCAAAAGTACACAACGTAGTGGGACAGTAATTTTTTTAAAATGGAAATAAACTAAAGGAAAAACTACAATAAATTGAAATCTTAAAACCTTAACGAATGAAACAACATTTTTAAAACAAAATCAAGGGAAAAACTTTTTTTAAAAAACCAAGACACAATTTTTTTAAAAAAATAACAAAATTTTTCCTTTCACCAAATCTATTGGAAAAAACCAACTCATTTTTGGGCCCAACCCTGTTTTAAAGGTAAAATCACGTTTTTAAAAATCCAAAGAAATTTTTTAAAAAAAATAACTCCGTGGTTTCAGCGAGCCACTGCCCAGAATAAGGGTTAACAATCCAAATGAATTCTTTACGAACGAAACACAAAATTTGGTCATCTAAAAAATCTCGGATATTTTCTAGACTCCACAAGACTTTGAAAAGGCAATAAATGATATGTCTATGCACTCTGTCCCAGGCCCAGACTCATGGAACTCAGTATTCATCAAGAATTGCAAGAAGACCCTATCGCGTGCCTTCAGCATTTTATGGAGAGGGAGTATGGACACAGGGGTCATCCCACATAAAATAAGAAAACAGACATAGCCCCACTCCACAAAAGTGGCAGTAAAGCAATGCAAAGAACTACAGACCGATAGCACTAACATCCCATAACAATCTTGAAAGGGTTCTAAGAAGCACGATCGCCAACCACCTAGATTCCCATCAATTACACAACCAAGGGCAATATGGGTTTAGAGAAGGTCACTCCTGCCTGTCCAGCTACTGGACCATTATGACAAGGTCCTGGATGCTGTAGAGGATAAATAAAATACAGATGTAGTATACACAGACTTTGCGAAAGCCTTTGACAAGTGTGACCATGGTGTAAAAGCACACAAAATGCATGATAAAGGAATAACAGGAAAAGTTGGCAGATGGATCTAAAACTTCCTGACAAATAGAACACAAAAAGCAATAGTAAACAGAATAAAGTCCCAGGCAGCCATGGTAAAAAGCTCTGTTCCACATTCTATTCCTCATCCTCATTTCTGACAGACGTGTCTTCCTTTATGGCTGACACTGGATTGCAATTGCAGTGACCTCCATCGAAGACACCGCAGGACTACTAGCGGACATCAACCAAATCTTCGAAAGGGTCACTATAAGCAATATGATCTTCATCGAGGAGAAATTTTAACTGCTCAGACATGGGAAACTTGAGGAAATTAAAAATATATTAGGGTATACGACAAATTCTAGCTATACAATAGAGTGAAAAAGTAATGTGAAGGACCTGGGAGTGATGTCAGAGAATCTCGCCTTCAAAGACCAAAACAATGTTTCTACCTCATCCGCTAGGAAAATGATAGAGATATGAGAACTTGAAACTAGGATGCAAGCCTATGATCCTCTTCATATTGCTTGTGCTCTCTAGGCTAGAATACTGCTGTACACTAACGGCCCCCTTCAAGGCTGGCGATATTGCAGACCTGGAGAGTGTACAAAGAACTTTCACGGCACACACATGTACGATAAGGCACCTAAATTACTGGATACGGTTGAAGGTCCTTGATCTGTATTCCCTCTAACGCAGGCGAGAGAGATGCATGATAATATACACTTGGAAGGTCCTGGAGGGATTGGTACTAAACCTGCACATGAAAATCACTCCATATGAAAGCAAAAGACTCGGCAAGAGATACAACATTCCCCAGATGAAAAGCAGGGGTGTCACAAGTACACTGAGAGAACACAATAAGTGTCCTGGGCCCAAGACTGTTCAAGTGCCTCCAAGCATACATAAGGGGGATTACCAATAGACCCCTGGACAGGCACCTAAAGTCAGTACCTGACCAACCGGTCTGTGGTTCGTGCGTCACAGTACTCACACATCATATTGTTGACAGTACTCACACATCAACATTTTCAAGTATCCACTGTTTACTACTCAATTATCTTACCTAATCATTCTTTACATTTTGTATATAGTTTACTTAATCTTTGGAAAAACATTGTTTTATCACACATTATTACTGAGACAACTTTTCTTGCTTGGTATTACGAGTGTTTGTAATAATCTACTGCAGTTCAGTAGATATTATTTCACAAACTTTAAAACCTCAGCTGACTTGGTTGGGAGTATTGAATATTGTCGTTTATTACATCACTGCTATATAAGAGGTAACACCAACAGTGAATGTCAGATGTTTAGTGACATCTTCGGTGTTGCATACCAAGCCTAAACTCAAGGGAGGTTCTTTGAACCTGTTGAAGGTTCACTGGATCAAACCTGGGTGCTTCCCTTTCCCAGAAGCGCTATATAATTCCCACGAGTCTAGCGCTCCTCTTTGACTGTATTAACAGTTCTGAGTCTAATATATAACTTCTGTAACTATGGCGACTATCTCATCTTGAGAATGAAAGTGTGAAACTCACGTAATCATTATCGCTATAATATTGCTGATTGTTTACATGATCATTCCAAGATAATGAGACAATATTCATCTTGTATGAATTTGGCACTTAAATAAGTAAATCCTATAGCTGGTTTGCAGCGCACTGGCTACATGCTGAAAACCGAGGTTGACCCCCGTAGGGTTGGGGAACTTTAGCACGTTTTTTCCTTTAAAGACACCTGTGTCCAGTTTCACCAATAAAAAAATGGATACCGGGGTGTTAGTGATGGTGTGGGCAGCACCCCAGGGACAAATTTGACCTAAATGCCAAAATCTTGCATAAAAGCGGCTTTTTTTTAAAAAAGTATGCTTTTGTTGTCAGCTGGGCCCTGTATCCCTCGTACATGTATTGTAGAAATAATAATAAATGATTCTTTTATTTTATTATTGTTGTTATTGTTAGTTTTTTAAAAATTGTTTTGTTTTTTTTTAATTTGAAAGACCCGCGTCAGGGGTACAAAGCTTCTTTAAAATCCGGTCAGAAATTTTTGTGGGTATCAGATATAGGTAAGATAAAAAAATATGAAAGTAAAAGGAATGCAATAAAAGATGGAGAAAGTTTTATTTGTATACCTGGTAATATGGGAAAAAATTTAAAAACACTAGCATGGAAAAAACTAACACCGGTTTTAATTTTTTAAAAAGTACAAGTTTTCCTATCTTGAAACCAAATTTGGGAAATTCCAAACAACACCTTGTGAGTCTAGGATAATGTTAACACATTTCCAGGGGCCAATTTTCCCTGTTTCTCTGTATCATTTTAATACAATTCACCGGGTTGAATGTTCTGCCCTAGTCAAGTTCTGTCCCCATTAAAATTTAATCATTTATTTAACAAATTGATTTATCCCTTTGTTTCTGGATTATTATGGTCTTCATATGTTCTTGTGGAATATCTATAGAAATGAAACCCTCCTTTTTTGGTATTTTAAATTGAGGTGTTTTATTTCCCATCAGGAGTTTCAAAATGTTTGTGATAAGACGATTTATTTATTGGGGTTTTCTGCCCCCACTAAAACAGTACGAATTCCCCCAAATGATTATTTTCCTGTAGACCTTCAATAAAATCTCATTCTTTTCCTATATTCACTCGTAAAAAAACCCCCCTGCCAAAAACCCTCTGGGGTGATGTTTTCGAGACACCCTCCTGGGATAACAGAGATTGTACATTAATAATCTCTCGTAACCCATTAAAATTTCCTCGCCCCTACAAAATTTGTGGCATTTTCGAAATCATTATCTTGGGCACGGTCTCCTAGTTGCAGATTTTCAAAAACAGTTGTAAAAAGCGCTCTGAGGGCACCCCTGGGTTTTTTAAATGATCCCCGGGCCCATTTGCAATAAACCGTGCACTTTCAAAGGAACACCATTTAATGCAATTTTTTATGTATAATAGACCAATTATTATTTTATTATAATCAAAAAAGAGCCTAACCACAAGGGCTTTAAGCGCTGCAGGGTGGGGAAGGGAAAGAAAGGGTTTGGATGGCAAAAGGGGGGGGGGATGATCAGCAGGTTAAAAAAACAGGGGGGCGGGGATAGTACGGGGGTAGAGGGTAGCAAAGATTGAAGTAAAAAGGGTGAAGGTATCAGAATTTGTGAAGTAAGTCGTCTTTGTCAAAAGCAATGAGAGAGCCCCGGATGAAAGGGGGGGCCCATCAGCGAAAAGGGAAGGGAAAGAAGAGCAGCGGAGTGAAGACAAAACAGAGGGAAATTCTGGTGCTCGTTGATAAAAGGGGGGAGCCAACAGAATGTGGCTGAGATAATGGAGCTTGGCAATTTTCAAGAGAGGAGCAAGAGTCTTTATGAGATATCCCTAGTAAAACGAGTATGGCAATGCAAAAAGGGGGGGAGAGTCGTTTTCCCAACCTCGACACTGGTGATAAAAGACGGCCAGTAACCCCACATCGGTTTAATAGACTGAAGTTTGTTTCCGAGCATAGTAGCCAAAAGTTGTTGAAAAGAGTGGAAGGTGGGAAGAATTACAGCAAAATGCCTTAAAAGGGAAAACCTCTATAAGAAACGGGGAGGGCAGTACCTGACCGCGCGCAGTGCGCTGTTCATTGCCCCGTACCAAATGACCCGGGACCCAACAAAAAACAATATCTTTATTTTGGTAAAGTGCGGCGTAGCCAAAAATTGGGTACGGAGGACTAAGGGGTGAGGTGTACAAATTTTGATAGCCTGAAAGCATAAGGGGGTCGGACAACACAAATGTGAACAAAGGATAGATGCAATACGAAAAATGCTTAAGGTGGATATAATTCAGCATAAAAAAAACTAGCCCAAGATAGTAAAAGCCCTTGTACGACGTGTCTGGAAACAAAGCTGCGAATCCCACGCCGTCAAAGACTTAGAGCCATCTGGTACACAGCAATGGCATAGAAATTTGGAGTGAAAGGGTCAAAAAAAAAGAGGGGGCGGAATGAAAACCCTAGACCCGTTGGGGTTTCGAGCAAAGGGAGGGAAAGAACAGACTCGAAAAGTGGAACTTCCCAGGGGGGGGGGGGAAAAGTGGGTGGGTACATGTACATGAAAGGTGGTTTTGAAGAGAAGACAAGAGCGAATGAAGGCGAAAAGAGAAGGGACGGAAAAACAGGGGCGGGGGAAAAAATAAAGAATGTCTCTAATATTTAGTGACATTCATAAATGGAAAAGGGTTGCGGAGATCATGAGAGCGTAATAGTACCAGGCAAAAGGGGCATCACGGCGATCGGATAAGGATGGAAAAGTTCGCTTCTGCATAGGGCTCTCGACAGGGGAAAAGCGAAAAGCACCAAGGCCCTAAACGTAATCCTTGGGTGAAAAATTAAAGGGCAATGTGCAACTCTGGATACTTTTATTGTAACGTTTCGCCACCCTGGCTTTATCAATACAGATTTAGGACTAATAGGAAGACAGTAGAACTATATAAAAAATGAGGTAATCAGTCCCCCGGCTTGGAGTTGTATTCACAGCATTGGTGGAGGGAATCTGAAGAAAGGCAAGAGACTGGCGTTTTATTAGGCGTCAGTGGAAGGGACGGGCAGCAGACAAGGGCAGTCACTGGTAGGCGGGATTCCCCAGTGGAAGTAGGTCCTTCCCAAAGAGATGGGTTAGTTGCAGCAGCCGTGAAGAAGGTCTTGTACATGTCCTCTGAACCAAGATTCCATGATGTTGCAGTGTCTGACAAGTTGTGCAAGGTATAAAATACCGACAATATGAAAGTTAAGACACATGTGCAACATCTGGATATCTTTATTGTAGAAGTTTCGCCATCCAGTGGCTTTATCAATACAGATTCTAGGACATAATAGGAAGACAGTAGAACTATATACAAAAGATGAGGTAATCAGTCCCTCGGCCTTGGAGTTCGTGTTCACAGCATCGTGGTGGAGGAGAATCTGAAGCAAAGGCAAGAAGACTGGCGTTTATATAGGCGTCAGTGGAAGGGACGGGCAGCAGACGAGGGCAGTCACTGGTAGGCGGGATTCCCCAGTGGAAGGAGGTCCTTCCCAAAGAGATGGGTTAGTTGCAGCAGCCGTGAAGAAGGTCTTGTAGATGTCCTCTGAACCAAGATTCCATGATGTTGCAGTGTCTGACAAGTTGTGCAAGAAAGGTATAAAATACCGACAATATGAAAGTTAAGACACATGTGCAACATCTGGATATCTTTATTGTAGACGTTTTGCCATCCAGTGGCTTTATCAATACAGATTCTAGGACATAATAGGAAGACAGTAGAACTATATACAAAAGATGAGGTAATCAGTCCCTCGGCCTTGGAGTTCGTGTTCACAGCATCGTGGTGGAGGAGAATCTGAAGCAAAGGCAAGAAGACTGGCGTTTATATAGGCGTCAGTGGAAGGGACGGGCAGCAGACGAGGGCAGTCACTGGTAGGCGGGATTCCCCAGTGGAAGTAGGTCCTTCCCAAAGAGATGGGTTAGTGCCGCAGCCGTGAAGAAGGTCTTGTAGATGTCCTCTGAACCAAGATTCCATGATGTTGCAGTGTCTGACAAGTTGTGCAAGAAAGGTATAAAATACCGACAATATGAAAGTTAAGACACATGTGCAACATCTGGATATCTTTATTGTAGACGTTTCGCCATCCAGTGGCTTTATCAATACAGATTCTAGGACATAATAGGAAGACAGTAGAACTATATACAAAAGATGAGGTAATCAGTCCCTCGGCCTTGGAGTTCGTGTTCACAGCATCGTGGTGGAGGAGAATCTGAAGCAAAGGCAAGAAGACTGGCGTTTATATAGGCGTCAGTGGAAGGGACGGGCAGCAGACTAACCCATCTCTTTGGGAAGGACCTACTTCCACTGGGGAATCCCGCCTACCAGTGACTGCCCTCGTCTGCTGCCCGTCCCTTCCACTGACGCCTATATAAACGCCAGTCTTCTTGCCTTTGCTTCAGATTCTCCTCCACCACGATGCTGTGAACACGAACTCCAAGGCCGAGGGACTGATTACCTCATCTTTTGTATATAGTTCTACTGTCTTCCTATTATGTCCTAGAATCTGTATTGATAAAGCCACTGGATGGCGAAACGTCTACAATAAAGATATCCAGATGTTGCACATGTGTCTTAACTTTCATATTGTCGGTATTTTATACCTTTCTTGCACAACTTGTCAGACACTGCAACATCATGGAATCTTGGTTCAGAGGACATGTACAAGACCTTCTTCACGGCTGCTGCAACTAACCCATCTCTTTGGGAAGGACCTACTTCCACTGGGGAATCTCGCCTACCAGTGACTGCCCTCGTCTGCTGCCCATCCCTTCCCTTGACGCCTATATAAACGCCAGTCTTCTTGCCTTTGCTTCAGATTCTCCTCCACCACGATGCTGTGAACACGAACTCCAAGGCCGAGGGACTGATTACCTCATCTTTTGTATATAGTTCTACTGTCTTCCTATTATGTCCTAGAATCTGTATTGATAAAGCCACTGGATGGCGAAACGTCTACAATAAAGATATCCAGATGTTGCACATGTGTCTTAACTTTCATATTGTCGGTATTTTATACCTTTCTTGCACAACGTAATCCTTGGTGATGAATGGGGTTAAGGCTAGAGAGAGTAGCAGGAAATGCCGCTGAATAGATCTGGTCACCATAATCAAGTTTCAATAAAATAAGGGTGGAATGTAGGCGAAGGAGGGTTCGACGATCAGCTCCCCACGAAAGATGAGCAAGGGTTTTAAGAAGGTTCAGCCGGCTGTGACAAGTTGCCTTCAGAGAGGTAATGTGAGGTTTCCAGGATAACCTACGATGAAAGAGGATGCCCAGAAACTTGACTGTATCACGTTCAGGGATACGGGAGCCATAGAGGTACAAAGGATGATCGGAGATGACAGAGCGTCTAGTGAAAGTGATTTGGTGGGTTTTAGTGCTGGAAAATTTAAACCCACGTGTGGTGGCCCAATTGGAAACACGGTCGACTGCATGTTGGAGAGAAACTGTAAGGAGGTGACCATCAGCGCCTGCACAGGCAATAGCGAAGTCATCAACATAGAGTGATGACCAAATATTTGATGGAAGACTAGAGGCCAAATCATTAATAGCAAGGAGAAAAAGTGTTGTGCTCAGAACACATCCCTGGGGGACACCTTCAGCTTGGATAAAGTCCGGGGAGAGCACATTATTAACCCGAACACGGAAATGCCTGTCAGTTAAAAAGTTCTTAAGGAAGGATGGTAGATTGCCTCGAAGGCCTAAGGAGTGAGCTTGGGCTAAAATATTATACCTCCAAGTTGTGTCATATGCCTTCTCAAGGTCAAAAAATATGGCAATAACTGAGTGGTTATTCGCAAAGGCATTACGAACATACGTATCCAAGCATAGTAAGGGGTCTATGGTAGAACGTCCCTTACGAAGCCATATGACGAGTGGAGAGACTGTTGTGTGTCTCTAAATACCACACTAAACGTCTATTTACTAGGCGTTCCATTACTTTGCAAACTGCACTGGAAAGAGCAATGGGACGAAGGGGGAGGTTTTATGTCCGTATCCCTGGTTTGGGGGAAAAGGGAGAACAAGGGCGGATTTCCACACTGGGAAGAACCCCTTGTGCCCAAAAATAAGATTGTAAAGGCTTTAAATAGGACTGCAAGGGCTATGAGTAATGTGAGCATACGAATATGAATTCGTGGGGCCCAGCTGCCGATGATCGAAAAGCTAGAGTGTTGCCTCCATTCTTGAAGTGAAAAGGGCACATTATACGTTCTTCTCTGAGAGAAGAAAAGTCCAAGGTTGCAACTCTCGGCAACTTTGAGGAAAGAAAGGGGGCATAATGGAGTCCCTGAAAAATACGGCCCAGATGATTGAAATTTTATTGGAAACATCAATGGGTTTGCTATACAACCCCGGAACCCGGAAAGACCGGGGTCAGGGAATTTTTTTCCTAGTTTTCGTACTTTTTTCCAGATGCATCATAGAGGAACAAGGTGATGGTGGAGACAAATCTCGAAAAGTGCTTTTTTCGTAAAGATACACGCAGCGATCGCACCTTCTGTTTAAAATAAGGGCGCCTGTGGTTTATTGTACCGGTCCCTGCCCCATGCAGCGCATTTCAACGTACTGCACGACACAAGCAGGAGACCCCCAAGGCACCTTTTCGGGAAATGCCACCCCGAAGTTTGGGGTATAAATGAGAAGCTGGGGTAAAAAGGGGAGGACGAGAAGGGTGTAAAAGCTCATCGATGGGGGAGAAAAAGGCCCTTTTAAAAAAACGTTAGGGTGAGAAAAGGGTTTCCCAAATTTGCCCGAAAAATTGCCAGCGTGGGGTGCAAAGGGGGCGAATATGAAAAAGGGGGAAATAAGAATGATTGGGAAATGATCCTGTCAGTAAGTCCGGGAGAACAGACCAAAAGTCTAATCGGCGGAGGAAGGCGATTGGAGATCGATCAAAAGGGGGTTTTGGGCCGAGTACAAAATGGGGGTTAGTACCTGTATTTTAAAAAAAATGGGGGGTGGGTGGCAAAAAACCTCTAAAGAATTCCAGGGAAAACACGTGAGACCCCCCCCCCGAGGAAAGGTGGGCATTAAAATCACCAATTAACAGAATCGGGGCGTTTTGACGAACAAGGAAGGCAAAAACGGAATAGATAATGCCCGAGAAGGGAGAGTATAAAAACAGAGCGTATACCACCATGTAAAATGGGTACGGGGTGGGGTTAAAGCAGAAATGAAAAATACTGATTTAGGAATATCAGTGCGGAGAAAAGGGCACTTTCAAATTTTAAAGGCCCAGGGAAAAGGGTTAAGAATACAAAAAATTATGCCCGAGATTTAGAAATAACAGCAAGGTAATTTTGGTTTCCGAAACAAACACCAAAGGGGGAAACTGGAGAGTAACACTGAAGCTCACCCGTACCCCCGAGGCCCGTATTTCCCCTGTAAATGCCCTGTTGGCAATGATAAAGAATTGAAATCCACAGGTAAAGGGTTCCTACGGACTAGAAGGGGGTTTGAAAACCACAGCGGGGGGTGGGAAAAAGTTAACAGCGAGGAACGGTGCCGTGAAAAAAGGGTTTTCGCAGTGGGCAGAGGAAGAGAAAGGCGGAAAGGTGGATCAGTGCCATTTATGGTTTGGTCTCGCAATATTTCAAAATTTCTTCAAGTGTTTTTGGAAAACAGAATGTGTATGGGAACAATATTGGGGAATGGTAGGGGGGGGATGATAAAGTTTTGGAACTGTATTGGACTGTCCAAGGGAGGGGGGGCGAAAGGGGGGAGGGAACGGAGAAACTGGGAGGGGAAGAAGAGGGAGAACCGGGAGTGGGAGAAGAGGAAAAATCGGGAGGGGAAAAAGGGGGGGAAGGACTTCGAGGGGGGGTAACCCCGCACTTGTAAATGGCCCGTGGAGGGGAAGAACTAGGGACAAGGGCGGGAGGGGAAAATGAGGAGGTGGGAAAATGGGGAGGGGGTTTTACCGACCTTTTTTGACTTTTTGAGAAAATGAGGGACGATTGGGAGGGGTGTCGTACGAGGTTCTCGATACTGAGGCTTTTGAAGAGAACCAAAAAAGCGAGGGTTTGACTGAGGCGCTGAAGTAGGGACGCTGAGCCCAGACAGCAAAAGGGTTAGATACAGGTTTAGGGAGGGTTTAAACCCGAGGGGGGGTAGAAGAGGGAACCAGAATGGGGGGACGTTTTGAAACACGGGAATAAGAAACACGTGGGAGTCTCCCTTGGAGGCGGAGATGAGAAACTGCCATGGCATAAGGGAGACCTTCTGTCTCTTTGAGGTAACGGATTTCCCGCTCGTTTAAATAGACCTGACAACGGCGAGAGTAGAAGGGTGACCCTCATAAACAGTTAAGGCAAGGGAGATCGATTGCAAGACGTATTAGAATGGTCATCGGCACCCCAGACTGGCCATTCGGCGATAGATCTGCAATATTTCGCTGGATGGGCCCAAAACGCCAGCAATTTCTACACTTGTGGTGTAGGGATCACCTTTCGAACTTGTAACCGATGTCCTGCTAATAAACTGGGATGGGAGTTCTCGGCTGTCAAAAGTTTTAAAAGAGCCACAAATTTCTAGGGTATCGTCTCCGCCCATGGGCGGAAGAAGTAAGTGTCTACCCTTTAGGATTGGGAGATCTTGGAGTTCCAGCTGTTCTAGAATGTCAGTGCCACATGTCGGAAATTTTGTTGAACTATGGTATGGTGGCAGAATGACGGTACCACTTTCAAGAATTGAGGGAATGAGTTTTTTTAAGAGTGACAGGAACAGTATCGATATGGGAAAGACGAGAGAGCTCATGAGCCTGGGTAGGGATTTTGAACGGTAATGATGCGCGTACCCCTCTTAAGAGCATGAAAAGAAATAAACTTACCAACATGGCGTAGGAGTGCCTTGCCAATACTATGGTCAGAAAGATAAGGCAGTAGAGGAAGTTGGTCGTAAAGTGAAGAATTTAGTCCACTGTTCAGTCTGAAACTGAGCGTGGAAAGGTAGTGAAGGACGTGTCGAATCGTTTCTGAAAGAAGGAAGTGGAGAAGTATCATCAGCAGGTAATTGTCGTTGGCGTTTAGGCGTGGACCAGAGTTGGTTCGGACGTAGAACGGGTCGGCGATTTGAAAATTGCCGCACCGTAGAGGGAGAGGCCGGAAGCATAGTCAGAGGGAGAGCTAAGGTCCGATAAATCGAAGGAAATCCCGTCGAGGCCTCAGTACTGAAGCGGGGTGAGGAAACAGCACCGGCAATAGGTACAGAGGCATGAGGAATGTCGAAGAGTGGGCCAAAGACGAGGCGGGGTCAGAACGGGGTGCGGTATCAAGAAGGGGCCCGGGGGTAAACCAGGTTTATGGACTAGGGGTGCCATGGTTAGGTTACTTCTT
>NC_069492.1:4255371-4270602 GCF_026875155.1 Cherax quadricarinatus | reverse complement strand
CGGGTTTGAGGGGACTGATTACCTCATTCCCTCCCTCCTTACGCCTTCTTTGTATTGGGACTGATGAAGCCATGCTGGCAAAACGTTTCCTGAATAAAGTTTTCCCATTGCTGCAAAATGTCTCAATCTTAAAATTGTCGGTTTTAAACCCATTCACACAAAAATTATGTGTGTTTTCTTAGTTTTTCTGTATTGGATGAGAAGCCCTCGGGGCGAAACTTTCCCTTTTTAATAAATTCCTAACGTAATAAGTCTTTTTCCACAAAACGAATCTCCAAAAGCACCAAAAAAATAATTTCCCGTTCCCCTTGACCCCAAAAAAAACCCAGCCCCTCCCACCTTATTTGTCCAGTTCTTCTTAAAGCAACCCCAAGGTTTCCCCCTATCCCCCACTGGGAAGACGTTCCACCATCTACAACTCTGTTAAAACCATACTTACCCATGTCCTTTTTTTTTAAATCAAAATTTTTCCAACTTAAAACCATTAATTCCTGGTTCTTACCTGGTTCGGAACCCTCAGTACTTTATTTAAAGTCTCTTAGAATAACCCTCTGTTTTTTCTCATCTGCAGTCCCCCCCCTTTATCGTGGTACCAGCCAGGGTTTACCCCCGCTGGACTAACTGAATCACCTTAACATGGGATTGTTTTTCTTTCCCAATCACCCCACGTACTAACAGGAATCACCTTCACCTTTGGAGTGATGGAAAAAATGGTAAAAAAACCGACACAATGGGAAAAAAAACACAAATGCATATAATGTGTCTTTATTGACAACTTTCACCCACCGTGGGGGTTTTTTAGAATCCTTTTTGGGGATTTAAAAAACCCACTGGGGGGGGAAAAAGTTGTCATAAAAAGGTCACATTATACTGCTTTGTGTTTATATTTCCACCTTGGTATGTGTTCTGCTTCCCTTATTACCAGTCACTGTACTAACATGAATCACCTTCCCTTGGTAGTGTTTTGCTTCTTATTTCCCCGTCACTGTACTAACAGTAATCCTTCACCTTGGTATATGTTCTCTTCCTTATTAAGTCACTGTCTAACAGTGAATCACCCTTTAACCTTTGGTAGTGTTCTGCTTTCCCTTTTCACCATCACGTACTAACATGATCACTTTAAACCCTTTGGGTTGTGTTCTTCTTCATTATCACCAGTCACGACTAACAGGGAAACACCTTCACCTGGTAGTGTTCGTTCCTTTCACCATCCTGTACTAAAAGTGAATCCCCCTTTACCTTTGGGAGTGTTCTGCTTCCTTATTTCCAGCACTGTATAAAAGTGAAACACTTCACCTTGGTAAATTGGGTTTTGCTTCCTTATCACCTCACTGTACAAAGTGAATCATTTCACCTTTGGGATTTTTCTTCTTATTATCACCAGTCACTGTACTAACAGTGAATCACCTTCACCTTGGTATGTGTTCTGCTTCCTTATCACCAGTCACTGTACTAACAGTGAATCACCTTCACCTTGGTATGTGTTCTGCTTCCTTATCACCAGTCACTGTACTAACAGTGAATCACCTTCACCTTGGTATGTGTTCTGCTTCCTTATCACCAGTCACTGTACTAACAGTGAATCACCTTCACCTTGGTTTTGTGTTCTGTTTCCCTTTATCACCAGTCACTGTACTAACAGTGAATCACCTTCACCTTGGTATGTGTTCTGCTTTCTTATCACCAGTCACTGTACTAACAGTGAATCACCTTCACCTTGGTATGTGTTCTGCTTCCTTATCACCAGTCACTTTACTAACAGTGAATCACCGTCACCTTGGTGTGTGTTCTGCTTCCTTTTCACCAGTCACTGAACTAACAGTGAATCGCCTTCACCTTGGTGTGTGTTCTGCTTCCTTATCACCAGTCACTGTACTAACAGTGAATCACCGTCACCTTGGTGTGTGTTCTGCTTCCTTAAGGGCAGCGATATATCGTCTAGGAAGATTAGAAGAAGGTTCACATAAAGCTGCAGTGAGGATGCCCTGTATATAACCCTTCTGGAAGTTGCTGTCACTGTGTCTGTGGTTCTTGGTAACTAGGTTGAGTTGATAGTTAGGTTTGTGTATCTTGGTGGTAAATTTGAGTCCCATACTCAGTGCTTGTTTCTAGTAGTCAGTTAAGGTGCGCGACAATAGGTTGTTTATTAGGGATTCCCGTCTCATTTTCTTCCATCGACTATTAGTGCAGAGGTACTGAAGTTTGCGATTTAGTTTGATCTTCTGTTGTAGGTTGGCTCTCACAGCTATAGCAACAGACACAACTTCCTATAAGACTGCCTGGCCGAGAAGGTGATCCCCAAGTCTATTCCTGCACAACTCTCCAACTCCAAACATCCTTTCTCTCCAGCTACCCAATCTTACTTAACTGAATGTGCCGAAGAACTTTCTAACAACGCTAAGGAAACCTTTGAAACTGCAAGGAATATGAGGGCCGATATTCAGATTTACCACCACACTGCTGAGCATATTCTCGACCCATCGAGGTTCTACGACGTAAAGTCAATCAGGAGTGGTTCCACGGTCCACTCCTCGACAACTGACCACATCTAGACACCCTTTCTCTCCTGCTGTTTACGCCTACCTTAGAGAAAGCTGCGATGAACTGCGACATGCTCAGAAGGAGACCTCATTACGTGCCGCCCAGATTCGTGCTTCACTTCCTACTCCTGACTGAAGAACGACAGAATATATACTCAGCCAAATTACCACTGCCAACATCCAACAGAAATTGAAGCTATCACGAAAACTACAAGACCTGTGCTCCCACAGCAAATGGAGCTAAATGGGACGACAATAAATCATAAATAACTTATCTTCCTATACAGTAACAGTCACCGAGACAGAAGCCCTCAGCCTAGGGCTCAAGTTTACTACCGGAAACAGCGTGATATCTTCCTGCCAGTGTTTTATATTATGTACCTGTGTGATATCTTCCTGCCAGTGCTTCATATTATGCACCTGTGTGATATCTTCCTGCCAGTGTTTTATATTATGTACCTGTGTGATATCTTCCTGCCAGTGCTTCATATTATGTACCTGTGTGATATCTTCCTGCCAGTGCTTCATATTATGCACCTGTGTGATATCTTCCTGCCAGTGCTTCATATTATGTACCTGTGTGATATCTTCCTGCCAGTGCTTCATATTATGCACCTGTGTGTGATATCATCCTGCCAGTGCTTCATATTATGTACCTGTGTGATTCTTCCTGCCAGTGCTTCATATTATGCACCTGTGTGATATCTTCCTGCCAGGGCTCCATATTATGCTATTATGCACCTGTGTGATATCTTCCTGCCAGTGCTTCATATTATGTACCTGTGTGATATCTTCCTGCCAGTGCTTCATATTATGCACCTGTGTGATATCTTCCTGCCAGGGCTCCATATTATGCTATTATGCACCTGTGTGATATCTTCCTGCCAGTGCTTCATATTATGCACCTGTGTGATATCATCCTGCCAGTGCTTCATATTATGTACCTGTGTGATATCTTCCTGCCAGTGCTTCATATTATGCACCTGTGTGATATCTTCCTGCCAGGGCTCCATATTATGCTATTATGCACCTGTGTGATATCTTCCTGCCAGTGCTTCATATTATGTACCTGTGTGATATCTTCCTGCCAGTGCTTCATATTATGCACCTGTGTGATATCTTCCTGCCAGGGCTTCATATTATGCTATTATGCACCTGTGTGATATCTTCCTGCCAGTGCTTCATATTATGTACCTGTGTGATATCTTCCTGCCAGTGCTTCATATTATGCACCTGTGTGATATCTTCCTGCCAGTGCTTCATTTTATGTACCCGTGTGATATCTTCGTGCCAGTGCTTTATATTATGTACCTGTGTGATATCTTCCTGCCAGTGCTTCATATTATGCACCTGTGTGATATCTTCCTGCCAGTGCTTCATTTTATGTACCTGTGTGATATCTTCCTGCCAGTGCTTTATATTATGCACCTGTGTGATATCTTCCTGCCAGTGTTTTATATTATGTACCTGTGTGATATCTTCCTGCCAGTGCTTCATATTATGTACCTGTGTGATATCTTCCTGCCAGTGATTCATATTATGTACCTGTGTGATATCTTCCTGCCAGTGCTTCATATTATGCACCTGTGTGATATCTTCCTGCCAGTGCTTCATATTATGCACCTGTGTGATATCTTCCTGCCAGTGCTTTATATTATGTACCTGTGTGATATCTTCCTGCCAGTGCTTCATATTATGTACCTGTGTGATATCTTCCTGCCAGTGCTCCATATTATGCACCTGTGTGATATCTTCCTGCCAGTGCTTCATATTATGTACCTGTGTGATATCTTCCTGCCAGTGCTTTATATTATGTACCTGTGTGATATTTTCCTGCTTGTGCTTCATATTATGCACCTGTGTGATATCTTCCTGCTAGTGCTTCATATTATGCACCTGTGGGATGTCTTCCTACCAGTGCTTCATATTAAGTGTAGACAGCTTGTACTGTCTGCACAAACAGCCCATGCTGTCTGCCAGCTTAGTTCATATTTCGTGCCACTCAAGTGCTGCCCTCTGTAGCCGGGCCTCTTGGTGGCCACTTCTACCTGCCTGGCCTTGCCACACTCTCACACACACAGAGGCCTAGCTGGAAGACACAAGGCCTCTCCCAGCTCTCTCTCATGGGATGGCCCTGACCGGGCCATGGGCACAAACACACAAGCCTGTGTTCCCACCACGACAATTTCAATAAAGAAAGAAGCCTCCGAAGAAGTTTATCATTAACCACCCGCTTTCAGCTTCACCAAACAAACTCGTTACAAATGGTGGAAAGCGGTGGTTGCAGCAGTGTTTGCCCAGAGAGAGGAAGGAAGGAATGAAGATCTTCACTTCATCATCCCATACAACAAGCATCCGTATCTCAACGAGTTATCCTGATGTCGTGTATGCACGTTTCAGCATCCAGACACAGGTACAAGCAGGATCCAGGCCGAAATTTGCAGAAATTCTCCGAGAATTGTAAATGACCCCACGCTACAGCATCCCACGCTGTTTCTCAAGTCACGTGTTCAGCGTCACTTGTATGTTGCAGTTGTTGTTCAGCTCAGCACAGCTGTTTCAGCAAGCCAGAGGTGAGTTTTCTGGCGACTTCTGCGTCCAGTATGAGTTCTCCACGTGCTTGTGGGGGAGGAAGTGGCCGTTCCTCACCTTGCCCATGCTCGCCCTTCTCACGCTCACCCGTCTACCATACGCTCACCACTGCCCACTCCCTCTGCTGTGTTTTCTGCTGTTTTTCGTGTGATTCATTGCCAGAGCTGTGTATCCGAGTGCCCGAGGCCACTCGAAGCTACGTGGATCAGCATGCCACGTAGATCAGCAAGCCACGTAGATCAGCATGCCATGTGGATAATGACGCCACGTGGGTGTGGGCGATGTCACGTGGATCTACCAGGCACATGAGTTACCAAATGTCCCAGGCCACATGCTGTGGTCTGCTGCCCACATCACATTGACGTCACCGACGATGCTGCCCGACTTCATGACGTCACGATGTCTGCTGACGTCACCTCACGATGTCTGCCTGACGTCACCTCGAGATGTCTGCTGACGTCACAGTGCTGCTGACGTCACCTCGCGACATCACATGATGTCACCATCGAGTGTTCAGTAATTATTTTAGTATTGTCGAGAAGACTAAGAGAAGATATATGTCGTGTGTTAATTCCTCTCAGTCAGTGTTCTCACATTTTAGTATGTCTTAGTGTCAGTTTTATGCACAGAAAAGCATCATTTGCTAGTTTAAGCCATGTTGTACAGCGGGTGTGTAAAGTTTCCGTGTGTCCAGTGAGGTCTGAGCCAAACCTGAGTAGCACCACTGTGTTAAGTCACCCATGTGACCAGTGTGTTTGACAGCTATCAGACAGCCCCGAGTGACCGAGCCCTCTTGTACAGAAAGCTTTTATGCTCGTCGCTTGTGATGTTCTGCAGAATCGTACCTGCTACGATTCCCATCGAGATTTGTTTCACTTCACCTCCAGACCGTCAGAGTGCAGTTATATGTAGGGAAACAAGTCTGGGGACGCTTAGACTAACCTCTGCTATAACTCCAACTGCCGAGAGAATGATTCTCGCCAAGCCACAGTCAGCCACTGTCGGCAGGCTCTGTGCCAGCCTCGTGTCACAAGCTTCAGTGAGCAGCCTGCACAAAGAAGATGTCACTTTGACTGCTAGCTCTCTCACTGCAGTCTGGTGTATGATGTTACGACTCCCAGATGTTTCGTCCAGTCGTCTCTGCGACGACTCGCTCCACAACTCACCCCACGCTCGCCGGCAGTGACAGCCCAGCGACAGTACCAGTTGAGAAGTGTCCTCCTGAGTCGCTTGCCAGAAGTCCTGCCCAGTTGCCGAGTTTTGTCGACGCCTCACTCGAGGGCACCAGCATGTGCCCCAAGTTGAGTGAAAACCTGCAGCGACCCCTACGATGACTGCTTCACCGTTCCAGAGGAGACCGTACCCTGTTACGTCACAGCTCAGCCACAGCAATGTCTCCCGTGTTGCAGCATCTGTCCAGACGCAGAAAGGCGTGCAGTGATGCCCATCGATGCTCATTGCCTATGACCACGATGTTTAGCACACCCACATGTTTTTTTTTCTTCCCTCCCTGTAGGAAGATTTTTTTTCCATGTTCATATGTATATATATGTTTTTATTTTGTGTTCTGTGCTCTGTTCCTACGAAAGAGAGACCGAGTTCCTTTTACCACCATTATTGTCGCGTTGGGGCGACGCGCGGTAGGTGGCCGAGCGTATGTAGACAGCCTGAACTGTCTGCACAAACAGCCCATGCTGTCTGCCAGCTTAGTTCATATTTTGCGCCACTCAAGTGCTGCCCTCTGTAGCCAGGCCTCTTGGTGGCCACTTCTGCCTGCATGGCCTTGCCACGCTCTCACACACACAGTGGCCTAGCTGGAAGACACAAGGCCTCCCAGCACTCTCTCGTGGGATGGCCCTGCCCGGGCCATGGGCACAAACACACAAGCCTGTGTACCCACCCCGACAATTTCAATAAAGAAAGAAGCCTCCGAAGAAGTTTATCATTTACTCACCGCTACCATACTACTAAACAATTCTTTTTATATATGCACCTGTGTGATATCTTCCTGCCAGTGCTTTATATTATGTACCTGTGTGATACCTTCCTGCCAGTGCTTCATATTATGTACCTGTGTGATATCTTCCTGCCAGTGCTTCATATTATGTACCTGTGTGATATCTTCCTGCCAGTGCTTCATATTATGTACCTGTGTGATATCTTCCTGCCAGTGCTTCATATTATGTACCTGTGTGATATCTTCCTGCCAGTGCTTCATATTATGCACCTGTGTGATATCTTCCTGCCAGGGCTCCATATTATGCACCTGTGTGATGTCTTCCTGCCAGTGCTTCATATTATGCACCTGTGTGATATCTTCCTGCCAGTGCTTCATATTATGCACCTGTGTGATATCTTCCTGCCAGTGCTTCATATTATGTACATGTGTGATATCTTCCTGCCAGTGCTTCATATTATGTACCTGTGTGATATCTTCCTGCCAGTGCTTCATTTTATGCACCTGTGTGATATCTTCCTGCCAGTGCTTCATATTATGTAACTGTGTGATATCTTCCTGCCAGTGCTTCATATTATGCACCTGTGTGATATCTTCCTGCCAGTGCTTCATATTATGTACCTGTGTGATATCTTCCTGCCAGTGCTCCATATTATGTACCTGTGTGATATCTTCCTGCCAGTGCTTTATATTATGTACCTGTGTGATATCTTCCTGCCAGTGCTTCATAATATGCACCTGTGTGATGTCTTCCTGCCAGTGCTTCATATTATGTACCTGTGTGATATCTTCCTGCCAGTGCTTTATATTATGTACCTGTGTGATATCTTCCTGCCAGTGCTTCATATTATGTACCTGTGTGATATCTTCCTGCCAGTGCTTCATATTATGCACCTGTGGGATGTCTTCCTACCAGTGCTTCATATTATGTACCTGTGTGATATCTTCCTGCCAGTGCTTTATATTATGTACCTGTGTGATATCTTCCTGCCAGTGCTTCATATTATGTACCTGTGTGATATCTTCCTGCCAGTGCTTCATATTATGTACCTGTGTGATATCTTCCTGCCAGTGCTTCATATTATGCACCGGTGTGATATCTTCCTGCCAGAGCTCCATATTATGTACCTGTGTGATATCTTCCTGCCAGTGCTTCATATTATGCACCGGTGTGATATCTTCCTGCCAGTGCTTCATATTATGCACCTGTGGGATATCTTCCTACCAGTGCTTCATATTATGCACCTGTGGGATATCTTCCTGCCAGTGCTTTATATTATGTACCTGTGTGATATCTTCCTACCAGTGCTTCATATTATCCACCTGAGGGATATCTTCCTACCAGTGCTTCATATTATGCACCTGTGTGATATCTTCCTGCCAGTGCTTCATATTATGCACCTGTGGGATATCTTCCTGCCAGTGCTTTATATTATGTACCTGTGTGATATCTTCCTACCAGTGCTTCACATTATGCACCTGTGGGATATCTTCCTACCAGTGCTTCTGTCAGCATAGTTGCTGATCCCTGTATTCCCTGTATTATATAGCATAGCAGTAGCATCATCCATGTGCTTTAGACACGAGACCCCTTGAAGGCCTGTGGCTGGTGTGACGTCACGGGATGCACACGAGGAGGCTCATCTCTCTGTCCCGCTCTCACTCGGCGGCAGACCATCCAGGCGTAGACAGGCAAGGCACTGGGCTCCATTCCTCATCTCAGTCTGACAATATAGTAACCATCCTACAAGTGTGTCTACTTTCAACCTGCGATATCTCCATTTAAGAACCCTTACGATAAATGGTGCCAGCGGAGGGCCTGTAATTCTGACGATTACAGCGATTTTTGGAGATAAAATTTCGACCAGCAAGACGGCCATTTCGTGTCACCAGTAGGCCTACCGAGATTCACCCAGCCAGCTACCTCAAGTCAGCTACCTCAAGCCAGCTACTCTACCATCTTCTACATTATTCACTGGTCAGTCTCTTTTTATTAGTGTTTCCTGCTTTTTTGCATCACTCACGAGGGGTTGACCCGAGTTTGCAAAATAAGCCAGATTCAGACTGTGGTGGGGGAGTCAGAACAACCGAGTCCAGTCCAGCCTAGTCTACTCCATCCAATTATTTTGCCTGCCAAGCCAGCTTCCACCCGTGCTGTGCTCATCGTGTGAAGTTATCAAGCTATTCTGTGTGAAGGGTTAAGATAAGCCAGCTAGCAGCTAACCCAGGTGTCTTACCCCAGTACTCAAGCAAGCCACGTGAGTAGTCTTCATCGCTTGTGATTCAAGCTCCAAGCATTCTGAGTGCTCCTTGTCATCCTTGTGGTGTTGTAGTATTTCGTGGGTTTATTTTAAGCCAGCCGGCTTAGAATTATCTTCGCGGCAGTGTGGGTGTTCTCAGTGAGGCTTACGACGTTCTACCCATAAGCCCAGCCACTCACGATCACGTGTCTCATCATTGCCGGTCTCAGACGCCTCGCTCAGCCATTAACCCACAAACCCAACTACAGTCGGCCATTACAAACTCACCTACCTCATCAGTGTTTTGGTGCACTGCTATGGGTTGTAACACCATATTTTAAGGACCACATAGGGGGTCAAGAGCTAGAGTGTGTCGCGCCATCTTTAAAAGCCTCCTGTGTGTTGTCTTCGCCGATTTAAGCGCAATTCTACGATCATCTGTGCAGAGGACAGCAGCAAGACGATATAAACAATCCATCAATCTCATTCTCCAAGTGCTACAGCGATAATATTTTTTTTTTAGAGACATTTGCGAGTGTTGAGACATTTCTTTTGTGTTCCCAGTGATTTTTTTCTCTTAGTGACATTCAGTGACTCTTGATCAGACTCAGTGTTTATCATGTACTGATTGCATTAATTTCTTTTAATCTCCTTAATTCAGTGTTAATTTTCGTGCATTATTTTATATCTGTTGTGTTGTGTATCTTTTTATACACTTGAAGTAAGTACTTAGTGTTTCCTTTGTTGTGTGTGCAACATATGAGCAATATAGAACTTGTGTTTAACACTTCAGAATCACCTTGTGTTCTCAGTATTCCAGTGAATTAATTCAGTAATTTTTCACCTCATATTCTGCATCACAACTCAGTGTTGTCTGTTATTTTTTTCTTCCTAGCATTTGTGTATTTTTGTTTTGTTCCCTGTGTGTTGAACATTCTTGTGTTCATATTCTTTTATTCAGCCAGTGTTTAATTTGTCTTATTTCCACAGATAATAGTGCCATTTTTAAAAGTCCAAGCAAGAGATCACTTTTACAAAATTTTTTCACACATCAAGTTTCATTGCAAGAAAATTCTAGTACTGTGTTTATGTTGATGTTTTGTGTTCTGCATCACTGTAAGTGTTCAACTCTCTGTTTTATGTATTTTTTGCACCTATTATTTTTCATGTTTTATTGAACAAATTCACTCTTAGTGCAATTTTTAAGTTCTCCTTTTAAAGTAAATTGTTCTTTTGCTTGTTAAGTGTTGTTTAAGTGCAGTTAAGAGTTAAAGTGTTCATTCCTTGATATATTTCTTTTCTTGTGTGTTATAATTTTTATTATTGCACATTGACTCATTTTGCAATAATTCTTGTGCAAATATTGTGTTGCTATTAAAGTTTTTCTTGCAGAAAATTTTATGCAGTGTTGTGCAATACTTTTTTGATTAGCAATTGTTTGATATATTGCTACAGTTTATTACAGTGCAGTTTCTTATGCTCTGTTCTGTGCATAGTATTTTATTCTGTCTGTGTCATTTTATTTTTTATTTTCAGTGAATTGTGTGTTTGTTTTAATTTTTGCACAAGTTTATTGAGTCCATTTTATCATTTTATTGTGTATTTTCCTTGTTGCATTGAAAGTAAAGACAACTCATTGTGCCATTTATTCAATTTAAAGTAAAAGTTGAGCATATTAGATTTGAGCAAAATACAAGTTCTCTTGATTTTCAGTGTTTGTTAAGTTGCATATTCTTCTTGTGTGAGTTCTTTGCTTACTGTGTGACCTGTCAATTTTTAATTACTTATGCAGAATAGTTAAGCATTTTCTTCCATTTAAGCTTATTGTGTCATTCTCTCCATTTTTCTTGACTTATGCCCTTCAGTATTTTCACTGAGAAGATGTCCCCGTCACTTTTGAACGTTCACTTAGTGTATCATTCCAGTCAAAGTCAATATGAATCAGTCCACAGTACTAACATTCCCTTACTGACTGAAAGACAATATCTAGCCCTTGAGCAATGTGTTTGTTCTCACAGCTTGTATCTGAGATTTGTTAAAGTGCTGCGAAAATGTGAAGTTCAGATTAAGTTCCTATAGATCCGTGAAATTACTTATTACGTAGCCGAGCGGTCAGGCACTAGTAATACTGTCACTCCTGTCTGGACTCCAGCCACAATATCGTGCACGCAGGATAGTGCTGAGACTACTATCCTTGCGATGGCGACTTGTTCAAGTACTCGTTCCTTCCCAGGGGACGCTTTGAGAAGAACTTTACTTGCAACGAGTTATGCCATCTCTTGCTGATGCCACAAGCCGTTGCAGAAAGACGTTTTGTGGCTAGTGTGCTCACTTGAGTGTTGTTGTTGTCCTTGTGTTTCAGATTGTGATCCCATCCTAGTTGATAGTAATCAGTGCATTGTAAGAAGTTATTTCTCGAGTAACTTTCATATGTTAACGTTTGTAAGTGTAGTTTCTTTATAGCTGATACCTCGTGTCACTGTGTGCGACTCAGATTGAATATCAGCATTGTTCACCGTGTTCATTTCTTTTTCCTGTTTGCAGTTTGAGATAGTAGATTCGTTCTCCCTTGCTCATATTGCGTGTTATAGCGTTATTTTTTTCAACCGGGGGGAGTCATCCACTCCACCGAGTTTGTTCATTCCTCCAGTAAGGAAGAACTGTTACCTTTATTCCAGAACAAACAGCCTACTGGAAGGTTAGCCAGATGGACCTTGACTATCCAAGAGTTCAATCGCACTTTTGAAAATTTACCTGGCAAGTCAAATGTAGTCGCAGATGCTTATCGCGACACGTTAGTGTAGTTACTGCAGATCCTCCATTTAATGTCGAGGATGTCAAAAATGCCCAAAGAACCGATCCCATGTGTTCTGGTGTGATTCGATTCCTGCTCCACGAAGATCTTATTCTTACTGTGAAGCCACCAGTACCCATTAGTGACTTTATGAGCCAAGAATTACTGTATCGAATAGTCGAGTTGAGTACTCCTAGCAGACGAATTAGTAATTCCACAGTCACTAGTGATTGTAGTTGTATCTTTTGTAGATACTCGTTCAGATCTCTCTCAGTCAAGGCATGTGTTAGCCATTGCAGAGGAATTCGATCCTCCCAGAGATGATAACCATTCTGCATATGTAAACCTAACCCTCGCAGAATTGGGTTTAAATGTACATAGTCTGTATAATTAGATGTCCGAGATGAATGAAATTGTCAACTGTGTGTTTTGTTATTAGCTGATCAGTTTGTCAGAAATTTTCGTGTTCACGTTCCCTCCGTATTCTGAGAATTAACAGTCTAGATTTGAGTGCACCGAATCTGCCTTTCTGTTGAACACTTCTTTGTATATATTTATTCTTCCTCAGAATCCGTAGAGTGCATGAATACAGATCGATCGATCAATTCCACCCATATTGTATAATGATTTGTTCTTATAGTTTGTAATGCATTACAATGAAACTCATTACGTTAACACCCATTATGTAATATCCATTATGATACCATCCATTAGTTCTAAGTTATATATGAATTTGTTATTGTATAGAATCAGCCCAGATCCGCCTGCCTGTTCAGCCTATAGTATAGTAGTGTATGTCGGGACGACATACGTAACATGACCGAGCTGTCAGCATAGTTGCTGATCCCTGTATTCCCTGCATTATATAGCATAGCAGTAGCATCATCCATGTGCTTTAGACACGAGACCCCTTGTAGGCCTGTGGCTGGTGTGACGTCACGGGATGCACATGAGGAGGCTCATCTCTCTGTCCCGCTCTCACTCGGCGGCAGACCATCCAGGCGTAGACAGGCAAGGCACTGGGCTCCATTCCTCATCTCAGTCTGACAATATAGTAACCATCCTACAAGTGTGTCTACTTTCAACCTGCGATATCTCCATTTAAGAACCCTTACGATACTTCATATTATGCACCTGTGGGATATCTTCCTGCCAGTGCTTCATATTATGTACCTGTGTGATATCTCCCTGCCAGTGCTTTATATTATGCACCTGTGTGATATCTTCCTGCCAGTGCTTTATATTATGTACCTGTGTAATATCTTCCTGCCAGTGCTTCATATTATGTACCTGTGTGATATCTTCCTGCCAGAGCTTTATATTACGTTCCTGTGTGATATCTTCTTGCCAGTGCTTTATATTATGTACCTCTGTGATATCTTCCTGCCAGTGCTTTATATTATGTACCTGTGTGATATCTTCCTGCCAGTGCTTCATATTATGTACCTGTGTGATATCTTCCTGCCAGTGCTTTATATTATGCACCTGTGTGATATCTTCCTGCCAGTGCTTCATATTATGCACCTGTGTGATATCTTCCTGCGAGTGCTTCATATTATGCACCTGTGTGATATCTTCCTGCCAGTGCTTTATATTATGCACCTGTGTGATATCTTCCTGCCAGTGCTTTATATTATGCACCTGTGGGATATCTTCCTGCCAGTGCTTTATATTCCCCAAGATTATGGTAGTGATCACTGGCTCAGGGACTGTATAAGTCATCTTCTACCACTCCAGTAGTATTGACAACACTACTGGTTGGTGTGTCATAGCTCGGACACTAGCGCACTCAGCTCACAGACTGAGGTCCGGGGTTCGAATTTTCTCCGGTACTTCTGGAAAACATTAGGGACGTGTATCCATAAGACACCTGCCTTCCATGTTCACTCATCAGTAAAATATGTACCTGGGAGCTAGTGGACTGGTGTGGGTTGCATCCTGGGACATAACTCGCCTAATTTGCGGGAAATGCTCAGCATAACAAGTGACTTTCTATATAGCAATATGTCATTGATGTCAGGTATGGTCTGTATACCTTGTACTTGTAGTAAATAAGATATTATTATTATTATTATTATTTATTATTATTAAACGTCAACTTAATAAAGATACAACCAGTGACTTTATCAATACAATACAGAAGACAGAAGAGGTAGATGAGGTAATCAGTGCCTCAGGTGTTCATTACCCAGATGTTGTATACATGTATAATACATCATGATGTCACTATTATATACTATTAATATACAATAATAATTATAAATGAGAAGCTGTTAATAGACTGATTAATTCAATTTCATTTTTATTTTTTTAAAGACTAAATGGAAAAAAAGTAAATTAAAAATATTTTAAATTTATTTCTGTCTGGTGAATTTAGTTAATTGTTTTTATCAAGAATATAACATTTAGAGTCCCATTATGTACAAGTTATTAGTTTGAATTTTTAGGTTAGTGATATTATTACATGAATTATAAGTCAAGTGAATTGCAAGTTAGCATTACTGAAATTATTTGTGGCATTTTTGTCTGTTGTCTTACAAGTTAATGATTTACAAGTCAGTGGAATTGTAAGTTTTTTGTGTTTAAGTCAGTTAATCTGCGAATTATTTGTGTTGCATATCAGTGTTACTGTAAACCAGTAGTATTGCAAGTTAGTGCTGAAATAACTAACTGATAATACAAGCAATTATTGTTATAATTAGTGGTGCATCAGATCAATTGTATTGCGACACAGCGTGGTACTGCAAGCAATTGGTATTGCAAGCTGCATGTTGCAAGTCAGGTATTGCAAGCTAGCTTTTGCTACTTAATGTTATTGAAAGTCAATGGTGCAACTAATGAGAGGTATTATAAGTCAATGTTATTGCAAGATAGTGGATCTGCAAGTCAGTATGGCAGCAAGTCGACGGTATTGCAACTTAATGATATTGCAATTTATTGGTATTGCAAGTCAGAGAAAATGCAAATACAACCAATGGTAAGACAATGTTAAATTTGTTGTAACCACTGGAAAATATTACTCCATTCCCTGAACTTTGGTTTTATAAGTTATATCATACATTACTTGAGTCTTCTTATAGTTGGTATAAGAATATTTTCAAGTAAATA
>NC_069492.1:4233096-4254871 GCF_026875155.1 Cherax quadricarinatus | reverse complement strand
CAAAACAAATAAAATAATAATTAAAATTAATTTATCTTTAAACCCAAAAAAAAAAAACAATTTAAATCTTATTCAACCAAAAAGGACCTTATGGGGAAAGAAAACCCAAATTAACCCTAAGCATATTTTATAATCAAAGGAATTATAAAATCCAGTCTAGCATGAAACCCCAGCCATGAGCGGTTACACGCAAAAATTCACTATTTTAAAAGAAAAACATCACAAAATTTTTACAACTGCATAAAACAACTCACACATGTAGCTTAAGACGCAAAACATTAACACATAATAATTCCTTAAACTGAAAAACAAAAACAAAATTTTTGTGACACTAGTACCTAAAAGAACAAAAAACAAAAACAAGGGAAACCCTTAGAATCCCTATGGCATAGATACACAGTCCTAATATGACTAAGACCTGCATAGGTACAATAAGATAACAAACATTAATATATGGAACTCTCAAGACTACTATGTACATTATCAAAACATAATAATAAGACTTAAGACTGCTATGTACATAGATAACATAATAATATGACTTAAGACTGCTATTTTACATAGATAACATAATAATATGACTTAAGACTGCTATGTACATAGATAACATAATAATATGACTTAAGACTGCTATGTACATAGATAACATAATAATATGACTTAAGACTGCTATGTACATAGATAACATAATAATAAATCTAATTTGAATGGATCACAGGTGATCAATCAGCCTTCACATATCAGGCGTTAGAGAATAATTCTCATAGTACAAGTCCAACTTGCATGTAGTCCCATCTCGCTACATACAATAATATGCGTATTATCTACACATAATACTAACACACTGGACAAGCAACTGTCCATCACTTCCAATCAATATGCTGCCATACCCTCGCTATGCACAGTGATGTAGGCAACCCCCCCTCCCTTGAATACCTTATCCATCATCACTACAACCTTGAAGGAACAGGAGGACAAATGAATAGTGTTTAGTCCATGTCACACAAAAAAACTGGCCAGCTCCACAGGTGCCAGCACCCGTGGTTCACATATTCACTCACGCATCATTCATCCAACACTCACGCAAACATTTGTTGTCATCCATTACCAGGGAGGCGACCCTGTTTTCACCCATGACTTCCCTACCCCAGCAACACTTTCCAATCATACCCTCCCCTCCCTCGTATATTACAAGTCTAATAAAACCTGTAACGTAAGTTGCCTATATCCCTCTGAAAAATCCTTCACCCACCTCCTCCCATAAATTTCCTTATTTCTGCATACCGTTTTATAGAACGTTACCGCTAACACCCTCCTCTTCACCTCAGTAACCTGTTTCCCCGGCAATCCCCACACTATATAGATATAATCTGCCATAATGTATCCCACAGCTCTGATTACACTTTCCTCCCAACCCCCCACGTCGAGACTTAATGCTCTCAATACAGAAATTCCTTTACCTCCTATCCTATTTATCACCCTACTTAACCACCCCTTGACACTCCTCATTCCATCACAAAAATATACTACATGAAAAGCCGACTCCTCCCCACCACATATCCCACACTCCCCCCCCGTCAACGACGCGTCTATCCCGTAGAACCACACCCGACGGTAAAATGCCGTGCAGAAAACGATACATGACATCCCGGACACGAGGTTGCAACCTCATCCTACTCAACCTATTCCATATACTTCCCCATGCATACATGGGGAAAATTCCCTCTACAGGCGCTACAACCCTCCCGGCTAACAATCTACACAACCTACCTATTTTAACCTTTGCTGGCTCTCGATCTCATGCCAGAGCCCTCAACACAGTTTCACACTCATGCAACTCAACTCCTGTATACATCCGTTGCAATCTGTTATGGATCCTGGCCAAACCCCCCCCCACCCACACTTTCCCTCATCACCTCCCTTTTAATGAAGACACATTTGACCATCCGCTTTAAGTCCAGCAATCCCAGCCCCCCCCATTTGCAATTTTGGTGAGGTAATCAGTGCCTCAGGTGTTCATTACCCAGATGTTGTATACATGTATAAAACATCATGATGTCACTATTATATACTATTAATATACAATAATAGTTATAAATGAGAAGCTGTTAATAGACTGATTAATTCAATTTCATTTTTATTTTTTTAAAGACTAAATGGAAAAAAAGTAAATTAAAAATATTTTAAATTTATTTCTGTCTGGTGAATTTAGTTAATTGTTTTTATCAAGAATATAACATTTAGAGTCCCATTATGTACAAGTTATTAGTTTGGATTTTTAGGTTAGTGATATTATTACATGAATTATAAGTCAAGTTAATTGCAAGTTAGCATTACTGAAATTATTTGTGGCATTTTTGTCTGTTGTCTTACAAGTTAATGATTTACAAGTCAGTGGAATTGTAAGTTTTTTGTGTTTAAGTCAGTTAATCTGCGAATTATTTGTGTTGCATATCAGTGTTATTGTAAACCAGTAGTATTGCAAGTTAGTGCTGAAATAACTAACTGATAATACAAGCAATTATTGTTATAATTAGTGGTGCATCAGATCAATTGTGTTGCGACACAGCGTGGTGTTGCAAGCAATTGGCATTGCAAGCTGCATGTTGCAAGTCAGGTATTGCAAGCTAGCTTTTGCTACTTAATGTTATTGAAAGTCAATGGTGCAACTAATGAGAGGTATTATAAGTCAATGTTATTGCAAGATAGTGGATCTGCAAGTCAGTATGGCAGCAAGTCGACGGTATTGCAACTTAATGATATTGCAATTTATTGGTATTGCAAGTCAGAGAAAATGCAAATACAACAAATGGTAAGACAATGTCAAATTTGTTGTAACCACTGGAAAATATTACTCCATTCCCTGAACTTTGGTTTTATAAGTTATATCATACATTACTTGAGTCTTCTTATAGTTTGTTTATGAATATTTTTTAAAAGTCTGATTCTCGTAAGTCAAAACTGGGATATTTTACAAGTAAATATTAGACGTTCATCATTTCAAGTTGAACTTAATAAATAATGTTGAAAATATCATATGGAATAGAAATATTAGATTCATTAATATTAAGAGAAGGAGAGAGAAAATAACTTTAATTAGATGCATAAACAAGATGAGACAGCAAAACTGTGTTTAAAATATGACTGTGAAAATATAAGTGTAATATATATTCTTTGTGCCAAACAAATAATAATCAATGAAAATTACTTAAAATAAATTCTTATTATACCTAAAGTACACACACAGCAGAAAATAGCTAGGATTAGTAACATAACCAAAATAAATATCACAGCATTCACAGAAACAACAACAGCAGCAGTAACAGCAGCACAGCAAGAGCAGCAGCAGCGACTCTAGTTGGTACACAGATGGCAGCAGCAGTGACTCTAGTTGGTACACAGATGGCAGCAGCAGTGACTCTAGTTGGTACACAGATGGCAGCAGCAGTGACTCTAGTTGGTACACAGATGGCAGCAGCAGCAGCGTCTCTAGTTGGTACACATATGGCAGCAGCAGTGACTCAAGTTGGTACACAGATGGCAGCAGCAGCAGCGTCTCTAGTTGGTACACAGATGGCAGCAGCAGTGACTCTAGTTGGTACACAGATGGCAGCAGCAGCAGCGTCTCTAGTTGGTACACATATGGCAGCAGCAGTGACTCAAGTTGGTACACAGATGGCAGCAGCAGCAGCGTCTCTAGTTGGTACACAGATGGCAGCAGCAGTGACTCAAGTTGGTACACAGATGGAAGCAGCAGCAGCGTCTCTAGTTGGTACACAGATGGCAGCAGCAGTGACTCAAGTTGGTACACAGATGGCAGCAGCAGCGTCTCTAGTTGGTACACAAATGGAAGCAGTAGCGACTCCAGTTGGTACACAGATGGCAGCAGCAGTGACTCTAGTTGGTACACAGATCGAAGCAGCAGCGACTCCAGTTGGTACACAGATGGCAGCAGCAGTGGCTCCAGTTGGTACACAAATGGCAACAGCAGTGACTCTAGTTGGTACACAGATGGCAGCAGCAGCAGCGACTCTTGTTGGTACACAGATGGCAGCAGCAGCAGTGACTGTAGTTGGTACACAGATGGCAGCAGCAGCAGTAGCTCTAGTTGGTACACAGATGGCAGCAGCAGCAGTGACTCTAGTTGGTAAACAGATGGCAGCAGCAATGACTCTAGTTGGTACACAGATAGCAGCAGCAGTGACTCTAGTTGGTACACAGATGGAAGCAGCAGTGACTCTAGTTGGTACACAGATGGCAGCAGCAGTGACTCTAGTTGGTACACAGATGGCAGCAGCAGCAGCGACTCTAGTTGGTACACAGATTGCAGCAGCAGCAGTGACTGTAGTTGGTACACAGATGGCAGCAGCAGCAGTAGCTCTAGTTGGTACACAGATGGCAGCAGCAGCAGTGACTCTAGTTGGTAAACAGATGGCAGCAGCAATGACTCTAGTTGGTACACAGATAGCAGCAGTAGTGACTCTAGTTGGTACACAGATGGAAGCAGCAGTGACTCTAGTTGGTACACAGATGGCAGCAGCAGTGACTCTAGTTGGTACACAGATCGCAGCAGCAGCAGTGACTCAAGTTGGTACACAGACGGCAGCAGCAGCAGTAGCTCTAGTTAGTACACAGATGGCAGCAGCAGCAGTGACTCTAGTTGGTTCACAGATGGAAGCAGCAGTGACTCTAGTTAGTACACAGATGGCAGAAGCAGTGACTCTAGTTGGTACACAGATGGCAGCAGCAGTGACTCAAGTTGGTACACAGATGGCAGCAGCAGCAGTGACTCTAGTTGGTACACAGATGGCAGCAGCAGCAGTGACTCTAGTTGGTACACAGATGGCAGCAGCAACAGTAGCTCTAGTTAGTACACAGATGGCAGCAGCAGCAGTGACTCTATTTGGTTCACAGATGGAAGCAGCAGTGACTCTAGTTAGTACACAGATGGCAGCAGCAGTGACTCTAGTTGGTACACAGATGGCAGCAGCAGTGACTCAAGTTGGTACACAGATGGCAGCAGCAGCAGTGACTCTAGTTGGTACACAGGTGGCAGCAGCAACAGTGACTCTAGTTGGTACACAGATGGCAGCAGCAGTGACTCTAGTTGGCATACAGATGGCAGCAGCAGCAGTGACTCTAGTTGGTACACAGATGGCAGCAGCAGTGACTCTAGTTGGTACACAGATGGCAGCAGCAGTGACTCTAGTTGGTATACAGATGGCAGCAGCAGTTTCTCTAGCTGGGACACACATGGCAGCAGCAGTGACTCTAGTTGGTACAGAGATGGCATCAGCAATGACTCTAGTTGGTACACAGACGGCAGAATCAGTGACTCTAGTTGGTACACAGATGGCAGCAGCAGCAGTGACTCTACTTGGTACACAGATGGAAACAGCAGTGACTCTAGTTGGTACACAGATGGCAGCAGCAGTGACTCTAGTTGGTATACTGATGGCAGCAGCAGTGACTCTAGTTGGTACACAGATGGCAGCAGCAGCAGTGACTCTAGTTGGTACACAGATGGCAGCAGCAGCAGTGACTCTAGTTGGTACACAGATGGCAGCAGCAGCAGTGCTTGTGACACCTGTCTTTCATTACCGTGTTCTTTTTTTTATATTTTATTTAAAACATTGCAATACAAGGTGGAAATTATATTAAAAGGTATACAAAATGAGTTAAAACACAAATTCCCAATTCACCCTTAAAAAAATGATTACAACAGACAAAAGTGTTCTGACACCCTAATACCACACACCATATATACCCAGTTATACCAGAGTTATATACCTGTGAAGGCTGAAACTTTTGCCACAATTTCACCGCCCCCCCCCCCTCCTGCAAAATATAACCATCACCAACCTGATTGCATCTTAACTTAACATGGTCAGTGGTCAGTGGTCAGTCGTCAGTGGTCAGTGGTCAGTCGTCACGTGAGGTCACAGACCCTGAGCTGCTTTGGGGATTAGTGTGGACGGTTACAAAGCATGGCTTGCTTCTGCAGTGTTTTAAAAATTGAGGTTGGAGAGTTGAAGGAGGAAGTTTTGCTTCTCCAGGAGGAGATTAGGAGGCTGAAGGTCCACCTCAATGGGTCTGGGAGAGAGTGTGAGGTGGCTGGAGTTGTGGGGAATGAGGCTTCTAGCAGTGAGGTGCAGTCTGTCTCTCGCTGTGAGGAGGCTGTAGGTGGGGAGGTAGCAACGACTACCAGCAGTGAGGTGCAGTCCAGCACCTGCTACAAGTGGCGAGTGGTTCACAGTAATGGGAGGCGCATCAGAGTAAGGAAAGTTAAGAGTGAAGATCTGAAGGAAGGAAATCGCTTCTCTGTTCTTCAGGATGAATGTACATCAGTGGCCAGTGAAGGTAAGGGTACTACTGCCCCTGCTAATGGAGGTAAGCGCATTCTTGTGGTTGGTGACTCTCAGATAAAGATATATGACCGTGCTTTTTGTAATAGGAATAAAAAGATGAGAGATAGAGTGTGCTTCCCTGGAGCTGGTGTTGGGGACATAGTCAACAGGCTGGATAATATCATGTCAGGTTAATGGGAAACAAGCCCATTATCTGTCTCAGTGCTGGTGGAAATGATATTGGGGAAAGGGGAGGAGAGAAGAGCTGCTAGATAAGTACAGGTCAGCTATAGATTTCATTAAGTCTAAGGGAGGGATCCCAATCATATGTACATCTGCCTAGAAGGGGAGTAGGAAATGAATTGTTGTCTAGGGCAATTGGTGTAAATTGCTGGCTAGACGGATACTGCAAGGAACTTGCAATCCCATTCATTGACAACTGGAACAACTTTTATGGCAAACATGATATGTATGCAAGGGATGGGGTACATCTCTCTGGGGCTGGGGTGGTAGCACTTGCAGACTCGATTGAGAAGGCCATTGGTGAAATGCCTATGATTTTAAACTGATGGAAGATAGAGGTATAGGTGTGTGTGGGAAACAAGCAGGTTGCAACACTTGGGTTGGAAACAGTAAATGTATAAAAGGCATTCAGCATGAAGTTATAAATAAAGACAATAGATCAGGTCAGCAAACAAAGGGGGACAGCAGAGGGCAGCAAGGGACTAGCTCCCTTAAGGTTTACTATACTAATAGCAGGAGTGTAAGAAATAAGATAGATGAGCTAAGATTAGTTGCAAGTGCAGGAAACATAGATATTATTGCTATAACAGAGACCTGGCTCAATCTGAAAGATAGAGAGATGCCGTCTGAATGTCACATACAAGGCTATAAATTATTCCACACTGACAGGGTCAACAGGAAATGTGGTGGAGTAGCGATGTAAGTCAGAGACAATTTAAATTGTTGTGTTAGACAAGATATTAAATTAGAAGCGTCAGCCACTGAATCTGTTTGGTTACAGCTTCTCGAGGGCCGAGAAAAACTAATTTTGGGTGTGATTTACAGGGCCCCAAATCTTGATAGGGAGTGCAGTAAACTTCTATGGGACGAAATTCGTAAGGCATCTACATACGAAAATGTTGTGCTAATGGGAGATTTCAACTATAGACAGATTGACTGGAGCAATTTGACAGGAAATTTAGAGTCAGGTGACTTTCTTGATACGATCCAGGAGTGTTTTTTAAAACAGTTTGTGACAGAGCCAACTAGGGGAAATAACCTCCTTGACTTGGTTCTTGCCAGTAGGGAAACACTAATTAATAATCTTGAGGTTAATGATGAGCTTGGGGAAAGTGATCACAAATCACTCAGTTTTAATATATCATGGAATTCCCCTAATAATGGCAATCAAGTCTCCGTCCCTGACTTTCGCTTGCCTGATTTCATAGGACTGAAAAATTACTTAGGTGGGCTGAACTGGAATGACCTGACTAAGGGTCAGGTAGGTGGTGATGGTTGCCGATATGATGCTTTCCAGGGCATAGTTCTAGCTGCTCAGTCAAATTATGTTCCAAATAGGGAAATCAGATCAAACAAAAATGATCCTAAATGGATGAACAATAGATTAAAATATCTGATTGGTCAAAAGAGAGGCATATATAGGCAAATCAAAAGAGGAGAGGGGCAATTAAGAAATCGATATATTCAGTTAAAGAGAGAAATAAAAAAGGGAATTAGAAAAGCAAAAAGAGATTATGAGGTTAAAGTTGCAAGAGAATCGAAGACTAACCCAAAAGGATTCTTTCAGGTATACAGAAGTAAGATCAGGGACAAGATAGGCCCACTCAAAAGTTCCTCGGGTCAGCTCACTGACAGTGATAAGGAAATGTGTAGAATTTTTAACACATACTTCCTCTCAGTTTTTACACAGGAGGATACCAGCGATATTCCAGTAATGATAAATTATGTAGAACAGGACGATAATAAACTGTGCACTATTAGGGTCACAAGTGACATGGTCCTTAGGCAAATAGATAAATTAAAACCTAACAAATCCCCAGGTCCTGATGAACTGTATGCAAGGGTTCTAAAGGAATGTAAAGAGGAGCTTAGCACACCTTTGGCTAATCTTTTCAACATATCACTACAAACTGGCATGGTGCCAGATAAGTGGAAAATGGCAAATGTGATACCTATTTTCAAAACAGGTGACAGGTCCTTAGCTTCGAACTATAGACCAATAAGCCTAACCTCCATAGTGGGAAAATTTATGGAATCAATAATTGCCGAGGCAGTTCGTAGCCACCTTGAAAAGCATAAATTAATCAACGAATCTCAGCATGGTTTTACAAAGGGGCGTTCCTGCCTTACGAATTTATTAACTTTTTTGACTAAGGTATTTGAGGAGGTAGATCATGGTAATGAATATGATATTGTGTATATGGACTTCAGTAAGGCTTTTGACAGGGTCCCACATCAGAGACTATTGAGGAAAATTAAAGCACATGGAATAGGAGGAGAAATTTTTTCCTGGATAGAGGCATGGTTGACAAATAGGCAGCAGAGAGTTTGCATAAATGGGGAGAAATCAGAGTGGGGAAGCGTCACGAGCGGTGTTCCTCAGGGGTCAGTGTTGGGCCCCCTGCTGTTCACAATCTACATAAACGACATAGATGAGGGCATAAAGAGCGACACCGGAAAGTTTGCCGATGACACCAAAATAGGCCGTCGAATTCATTCTGACGAGGACATTCGAGCACTCCAGGAAGATTTGAATAGACTGATGCAGTGGTCGGAGAAGTGGCAGATGCAGTTTAATATAGACAAATGCAAAGTTCTAAATGTTGGACAGGACAATAACCATGCCACATATAAACTAAATAATGTAGATCTTAATATTACGGATTGCGAAAAAGATTTAGGAGTTCTGGTTAGCAGTAATCTGAAACCAAGACAACAGTGCATAAGTGTTCGCAATAAAGCTAATAGAATCCTTGGCTTCATATCAAGAAGCATAAATAATAGGAGTCCTCAGGTTGTTCTTCAACTCTATACATCCTTGGTTAGGCCTCATTTAGATTATGCTGCACAGTTTTGGTCACCGTATTACAGAATGGATATAAATTCTCTGGAAAATGTACAAAGGAGGATGACAAAGTTGATCCCATGTATCAGAAACCTTCCCTATGAGGATAGACTAAGGGCCCTGAAACTGCACTCTCTAGAAAGACGTAGAATTAGGGGGGATATGATTGAGGTGTATAAATGGAAGACAGGAATAAATAAAGGGGATGTAAATAGTGTGCTGAAAATATCTAGCCTAGACAGGACTCGCAGCAATGGTTTTTAGTTGAAAAAATTCAAATTCAGGAAGGTAAGAAATTTCTGTTTGGTAATAGAGTTGGGATAGTGGAACAAATTTCCCAAGTCCATTTAGAGGCCAGAATTTGTGTAGCTTTAAAAATAGGTTGGATAAATACATGATAGATTGGGGGGGTGTGAGTTAACCTGATAGCTTTTGCTCCCGGTCGGTTGCCGAGTTCCCCCCTTAGTTAATGTGACCTGACCTGATGGGTTTGGGGTGCTTGGCTTCACCGGTAGAAGATTTGGGACCTCCCTCGCAGGGGCCAGTAGGCCTTCTGAGTGTTCTTCGTTTTTATGTTCTTATGTTTTTAAAAGGTACATAGGAATTACACTACATGAGTGATGCAGTAACATTTGACACAAAAATATTAATAAAAATTAAATGGGAACTGTCATTACTTAAGTCAATGACACTTAAACCTGGTAAAAGGAACCCGAAAAGCTTTAATTTTGTCTAAAAAGGGTTTGGCAACAATAAATGTCAACTCCCAAGGAACTTATGTGTTTATCTTAGCATGTAAACCCTTTCATGCAACATAGTATATAAATAAAACTTTATATTATGAAAAACATCCAGAATACAAAAGGGTTTAAAATATAAACCCCAGCCATGTAGCTGCTACACGCAAAAAATTCCACATATTCCCTAAAACAGATAAAAAAAAATTTTTGTGACGACTTCACCTAAACACGACAACTTATATGACTTTAAGATGCTATGTAAAAGATAACATAAAAAATAGATTAAGTGCTATGTAAATAGATAACATAATAATATGATTAAGACTGCTATGTACATAGATAACAACTTAAAATGACTTAAGATGCTATGTACATAGATAAAACGTAATAATATACTTAAGACTGCATGTACATAGATAACAACATAATAATAAGACTTAAGACTGCTATGTACATAGATAACATAATAATATGACTTAAGACTGCTATGTACATAGATAACATAATAATATGACTTAAGACTGCTATTTACATAGATAACAACATAATAATATGACTTAAGACTGCTATGTACATAGATAACAACGTAATAATATGACTTAAGACTGCTATGTACATAGATAACAACATAATAATAAGACTTAAGACTGCTATGTACATAGATAACATAATAATATGACTTAAGACTGCTATGTACATAGATAACAACGTAATAATATGACTTAAGACTGCTATGTACATAGATAACAACATAATAATATGACTTAAGACTGCTATGTACATAGATAACATAATACTATGACTTAAGACTGCTATGTACATAGATAACATAATAATATGACTTAAGACTGCTATGTACATAGATAACAACATAATAATAAGACTTAAGACTGCTATGTACATAGATAACATAATAATAAGACTTAAATATGCAAAATGAACTTGATATTCCAAGCATCAGAGATCGTGTTACTGAAAGAAATATCCTTATTGGGGTTAATATGCTCAGACAAGCCCATTCAAACCCCTGTACAGAAGACCTCCAAACTTTCCTCAGCATTGGTGAACACTCCTCCAGATGGATCGAAAAAACTGGAACCGACCCCCGCATGAATCAGATACATGATCTATGTCAAGTAAGGCAACAGCAGCACTTCTCCACTCCATGGGATATTTCCCCCATTCCAAACTACCATTCCTCCATTTCTCCCCAAACTGCTTCTTAAATCACAACCAAAACTTCGCCTTGAAGCCAAACATGATGCCTTAAGCTGTGTTAATAACTTAGTCACACAGCATACACTCTCGCAAATTATTTACGTTGATGGTTCTGTTCACCAATCCACTGGTGCAGCTGGTAGTGCTGCTGTTGTCGTACAGAGTGATGGTTCTCTTAAACAAATTGGGGCACGCATCAATAATTGGGCCTCTACTCTTCAGACAGAACTGTTTGCCATACTCCTTGCACTGAAATGTATGTATATAAGATTGACAGTTTAATTGTAACTGATTCTCTGTCATCCATAAATGCTCTCAACTCATTAAGCATAAATTGTGGCATGCTTGTGTCAGAAGCCAGACACAGGTATGGTAAGGTTGTGGACAGTGTAGTCAGAGTGCACATGCTGTGGATTCCATCTCACATTGGTCTTCGGATGCATGATAGAGCTGATAAATTGGCTAAGTTGAATGCTTTCAAAGAGGGGGTAGATTACAATCTTGGCTTGTCAGGTAGTAGTTTGAAACAATAATACGAAAAGAACTTCAACTCAATTTTATTGACTTAAGACTCATGGAGATTGACACCAGTCAGTCCATCTATCATCATTCTATCATGCAGGAGTAGCCACATGTCTATGGTGCATCCAACAAAATAGGCAGACTCTTGGATGTCACTACCGCCCGGCTCCGGCTGGGTTACAAGTATCTATGGCAGGTTAAATCACTACAACCAGATGAAGACCAAACGAAATGTAAACTTTGCCAGATGGACTATTGTCACACCCTGCGTCATTATGTACTGGAGTGTGATCAAATTAATGAATTTAGAGACAACTCACTCAGAAATGCTCAAGAAATGGCAAAGTATTTTATTCAGAGTGATCAAGGTCCCAGGACTGAAACGTTTTCTAATAAATATGTTATTGTGTTTGCTTACGTGTCTTTCTAAACCAATTTGTCGGTATTTATTACCAAGGTTTATACCATTCACAGTGGTATATTACAGACTATTCTGGAGAAATACCCTGACTTTCCTAGCAGTAAATAAAGCATTACCACATGTACTCACCTAATTGTACTCACCTAATTGTGGTTGCAGGGGTCGAGACCCAGCTCCTGGCCCCGCCGCTTCACTGATCGCAAACTAGGTCCTCTCTCTGCTTCCTGAGCTTTGTCATACCTCTTCTTAAAGCTATGTATGGTTCCTGCCTCCACTACTCCACTTGCTAGGCTATTCCACTTCCTGACAACTCTATGACTTAAGAAATACTTCCTAACGTCCCTGTGACTCGTCTGAGTCTTCAGCTTCTGTCCTCCAGTGTCGTCAGTCCGATTTCCCTCAACCTTTCCTCGTACGACATTCCCCTGAGCTTTTGAACTAGCCTTGTTGCAAACCTTTGTACTTTCTCTAACTTCTAGACGTGCTTGACCAGATGTGGGTTCCAGACTGGTGCTGCATACTCCAGAATGGGCCTAACATACACAGTGTACAGTGTCTTGAACGATTCCTTATTAAGGTATCGGAACGCTATTCTCAGGCTTGCCAGGCACCCGTATGCTGCAGCAGTTATTTGGTTGATGTGTGCCTCTGGTGACGTGCTCGGTGTTATGGTCATCCCAAGATCTTTCTCTATGAGTGAGGTCTGTAGTCTTTGTCCACCTAGCCTATACTCTGTCTGCGGTCATCTTTGCCCCTCCCCAATATAGAACTTTAATTTGTGCCATCAATCCTATACGATACATCCCTCTAGCGCCTGGAACCAATCTCGGGCGGAAAACATTATATACCGAGTCAAAAAAGGAGAATTAGTGTGCACTACCTAGCAGAGTTTACTGCCAGAGGGGAATCATATGGCCTGGTGCCGTGTGCAAAATAATAATAGATAGAACTTTTCTTTGTCAGAGGATAGAAAGTCTCCTTGATATCATTGTGTATACACAGTGCATAGTGTATACTACAGTGGCTCCCTAGTATATAGATGATAAAGGCTAAAGTGTCATTTGAAAACAGGTGAATTTGTAAATGAAGTGATAAGCCTATAGAGGCAGGTGCCAGAAGTCGCCAGAAACTTACCACACTGGTCAGCTGTTTTATTAATCTTTCTGGCCTGCTAGTGTACTCGCATATAATCTAGTGATACCAGTGAATAGCAGAATACAGTGTTGTAGTAGCAACTAACCAGTATTATAATGGTACTTAGTGGAGTGGAGTGACTTTCATTAGTTTCTTTTTTCTTGAAATACCACTTGTATACTGTGAATTTCATATAACCTGTAGTTACCAGCGGTCGCAATATACACAACGAGAAGAAATTATTACTACAGAAAAAGCGTCCTTCCTCCAAAATTTCCACAAGTCAACTATAGTGATAATATAGCATTTATTGCGATGGAGACGAAAAAAAACTAGAAAAGCTAGATACAGTGATTGATAAACAAGGATTGAGGCTCGACCGTTCGTCACTGTAGGAGCTGCCAGCAATCACCGGTTCTTCAACATGCAAGTTATACTTTTGTATTAATCAAATCACATATTACTCGGGTAGATAATTTCCAGTAGATCCTTCATGTGTTAGCCCAAATCACCGACCAGTATGTTTTAAATAAGTCACCCACTGATCAGATCAGACTGGTTCCGAACCCTCGACTGGTCTGAACCCTTGACTGGTTTCAAATGGATTTGTTGGACAATAAAGCAGACTGTAAATGGATGGGGTTGTAGGCGCCCTTATCAAACACAAACAATAAATATAAATCAGGAACGTACACGGTAAACTGTCCAAAATACAAGTACAGTTAGAAATAGAAATACAAATAGCTAGAGCTTCATTTAAGGAGGTTATTAATAGCGTATTCAAGAGGTTGCTAGTTGAATTACAGTAAATCAAAAATTCAAATCATTATGAAGCTCTGTGTAGTCTGCAGTCAATCAAACAAACGGGCTTCAACATGGATAAATTGTCATTTTTGTGGAAATTGGTGTCACGCCCCTTGTGCAATATCCAAGAACTGCTACAACATATTAAAACAGGGAAGTGTTTTGGGAACCCCCAAATGAGAAAATCTGGGGACAAAAATCACAAGGGTATTAAAAGAGGATAACACAAAGTGCTTTCATACAAAACCTGGAAGCTTTCTACAACAGATGGGAAAAAAAAAAACATAGGCTGAATGTACTGCCTTGATGGGGCCATGTAGTCCAAAACTGTAAGGCTGGGGGTGAGTCCTGGTAGTCAGTAAATGGGGGGCTGATAGTGCGTCCTGGGAGACAGTATGGTGAAGCTGGGGGTGTGTCCTTGGAGACAGTAATGGTAAAGCTGGGGGTGCTGTCCTGGGAGACAGTAATGGTGAAGCTGGAGGTGCTGTCCTAGGAACAGTAATGGTGAAGCGGGAGGTGCTGTCCTGGGAGACAGTAATGGTGAAGCTGGAGGTGCTGTCCTAGGGACAGTAATGGTGAAGTGGAGGTGCTCTCCTTGGGACAGAAAGGGTAAAGCTGGAGGTGCGTCCTGGGGACAGTAAGGTTAAAAGCGGAGGTGCTGTCCTAGGAGCAGAAGGTGAAGCTGGCTTGTGTTCTGGGGGGGACAGTAAGGTGAAGCTGGAGGTGCTGTCCTGGGAGACAGAAATTTGTGAAGGGGAGATTTTGTCAGGTAGTGGGGAAATTATCGCAAAGGAAAATATAATGACCATGGGGGAAGGAGCCGTAGTGGGGAAACAAGTGTAGTCAAAGATAAGAAAAAACCCTATTGCAAACTAAAATTTCCAAAGGAAATAGCAAAAAAGAGGACTCCACTAGCATAGTGGGGATATTTTCCCAAAAAAAATTTGGGGGGATTCCATTTTTGGTGTAGGGAGGATGGGAATAAGACAGGAAAACATGCACCAACAGGGAATAGTCAAAAAAAACCCAAAGGGGCAAACTGAAAATAAGCCTGTGCACAATATCCCTTTGGTATTGCAGCATGGGAAATCTGGGAAAAAAAAACGGCGTGCAATATGACCCCCCTAAAAAACCTGCCCATAGACAACAGGAAAAAGCAAACCCTTCCTGTAAGCTTTTTCACCCCGAAAAAGTGTACCTCTTCCCTACAGGAAAGATTGCTATAACTTAAATTGCCGGACCCATCTAGAGGGGAAAAAGATAAAAAAAAAACCTGGTGATGGGAAAACCGGGTACCCAGCCATCAAGAGGGGGAGGTTTTTTAAATGCCGGAAGGAAAAAAAAACTACAGGGGAAAAAGGGAGAAATGTACAGCAAAACCACTCATTCCTGGGTGGGAAACCCCAAATCGAAGGCCTCCACTCCAAACCAACAGATACCTGGAGTTTTACCCGGAGAGAGTTCCCGGGGCAACGCCCCCGCGGTCCGGTTGTGACCAGGCCTCCTGGTTGGGCAGAGCCTGACAAACCCGGCTGTTGCTGCTGGCTGCAGCAAACCAACGTACGAGCCCATCCCCGGGTGGTCAGGAACCGACTTTAGGTACTGGGCCAGTGCCATCTTGAAAAACTGCCGGGGGCTGTTGGTAATCCCCCCAACGTTGCTGGGAGGCAGTTGAACAGTCTCGGGCCCCGACACTTATTGTATGGGGCTCTTAACGTGCTGTGAACCCCCCGCTTTTTATTGGGGGATGTTGATCGTTGCCAAGTCTTTTGCTTTCGTAGTGAGTTATTTTTGTGTGCAGTTCGGTACTAGTCCCTCTAGGATTTTTCCCCGGGGTTAAAACATTACCCCGCCTGCTTCCCGGGAAACAGGTTCGGAACCCCAAGCGCTCCCGAAATTTAGGGTTTTATCTCGTTTTTTGCGCCCCCGAGGGTTTTCTGTCATTTTCTAGTTTAGCAATTTCATTTTTCCTTTTAAAGGTGCGTTTTGAGTGCAGCAATATTCCCGCCTAGATAGAACAAGTGACCTGAAGAGTGTCATCATGGGCTTGGCCTCCCCGTTTTTTAAGGGTTCTCATTATCCATCCTGTCATTTTTCTAGCAGATAGATTGATACAATGTTATGGTCCTTGAAGGTGAGTCCCCCCCAATGTCACTCCCCGGGGCTTTGACTTGGTGTTTTGCTTTTTTGTGACCAGAAATTTTTTTTGTACTTGATGAAGATTAATTTCCCCGTGTTTACCATATCTGAGTAATTAAATTTTTTTCCTTGAACTTCATTTGTTTCGCAGCCACTGAAAAATTGGTTGATTCCCCTGGAGCCTTTTCAGTGTCTGCAAAGGAAGAACTCTCAGCAGATTTGGGGGGTCTCTGCAAAAGGGGACACGGTGCTGTGGCGACATCCTTTTCTATGTCGGATATGAGGATGAGGAAAAAAGATGGGGGGCGATACTGTGCCTTGTGGAACAGGCTTTTCACCGTAGCTGCCCCGGACTTTTACTCTTTGACGACTACTCTCTGTGTTTGTTTGTGAGGAAAATTTTGATCCTCAAAACCGACTTTTCGTGTTATTCCTTTAGCACGCATTTTGTGCACTATTACGCCATGGTCACACTTGTCGAAGGCTTTTGCAAAGTCTGTATATATTACATCTGCATTCTTTTTATTTTCTAGTGCTTTTAGGACCTTGTCGTAGTGACCCAAATAGTTGAGACAGACAGGAGCGACCTGTTCTAAACCCATGTTGCTCTGGGTTGTGTAACTGATGGGTTTCTAGATGGGTGGTGATCTTGCTTCTTAGGACTCTTTCAAAGATTTTTATGATATTGGGATGTTAGTGCTATCGGTCTGTAGTTCTTTGCTGTTGCTTTACTGCCCCCTTTGTGGAGAGGGGCTATGTTTGTTGTTTTTAGTAACTGTGGGACGATCCCCGTGTCCATGCTCCCTCTCCATAGATGGAAAAGGCTCGTGATAGGGGCTTCTTGCATTTTCTTGATAAAACACGGAGTTCCATGATTTTTGGCCCTGGAGCAGAGTGCATGGGCATGTCATTTATCGCCTGTTCGAAGTCATTTGGCGTCAAGATAACATCGGATAGGCTTGTGTTAACCAAATTTTGTGGCTCTCTCATAAAAAATTCATTTTGATCTTCGACTCTCAGTCTGGTTAGCGGCTTGCTAAAAACTGAGTCATATTGGGACTTGTGTAGCTCACTCATTTCCTTGCTGTCATCTGTGCAGGACCCATCTTGTTTAAGGAGGGGCCCAATACTGGATGTTGTTCTCGACTTTGATTTGGCATAGGAGAAGAAATACTTTGGGTTTCTTTCGATTTCATTTATAGCTTTTAGTTTTTCCCGCGATTCCTGACTCCTATAAGATTCCTTTAGCTTGAGTTCGATGCTTGCTATTTCTCTGACCAGTGTCTCCCTACGCATTTCAGAAATATTGACCTCTTTTAGCCGCTCTGTTATTCTTTTCCGTCGCCTGTGAAGGGAGCGCCTGTCTCTTTCTATTTTACATCTACTCCTTTTTCTTAGAGGAATGAGCCTTGTGCATACATCGAGTGCCACCAAGTTAATCTGTTCTAGGCATACGATGGGGTCTGTGTTGCTTAGTATATCTTCCCAGCTTATATCGGTTAGGACTTGGTTTACTTGGTCCCACTTTATGTTTTTGTTATTGAAGTTGAATTTGGTGAATGCTCCCTCGTGACTAGTCTCATTATGTCAAATTCAAATTCAAATTCAAAGTTTATTCTCTATAAGGATTACAATGCTGAGTTTACAGAAATTTGGTTATTGTGTGGTTTACATGCAGTAAAATTGTGATTACAGAGTGTACCACTAGAACGCTTAGCATGGCTAGGCATTTCGGGCATACTTAGTTTTATTCTTAATTGTAAAATATTACAAATTATGAGGTAAGTTGGTATTATGGCTAAGTGACTAAATACTAGTTTGTAAGTTTAGCAATGTGAATGCTTTTGTTTTGGCACAGTACATAGTTTCAGTATTGGAGTATCACAGGATTCATTATTTTAAGATTGAGATTAATATTTCTGTTTATGGTCAAATGAGTGAGTGAGTGTAAAGTGTGAACCACCAGGTGGTATTCGTGAGTTAGTTGACGGGGTGTATCAGGGAGATAAGATGTTTTCTAATGGTAGTTTTGAAGGTGATGAATGTGTCTGCAGTTCTAGAGTTGTTAGGTAGGGTATTCCAGATTTTAGGGCCTTTGACATACATTGAATTTTTGTAAAGGTTTAGTCGGACACGGGGAATGTCGTAGAGATGTTGTGTCTGGTGTTATGCCTGTGAGTTCTGTCACAACTATCAAGAAAGCGTTTTAGGTCAAGGTTGATATTAGAGTTTAAGGCCCTGTAGATGTAGATTGCACAGTAGTAAGTGTGGATGTACTGAACTGGGAGTAAGTTTAGGTCTATGAAGAGTGGGGGGGGGGGTGTTGCCAGGGATGGGATTTAGTGATTATTCTTACTGCAGCTTTTTGTTGGATTATTATTGGCTTTAGGTGTGTTGCTGCAGTTGATCCCCAAGCACAAATAGCATAGGTGAGGTATGGATAAATAAGTGAGTGGTATAGTGTGAAAAGGGCATTTTGCGGCACGTAGTATCGTATCTTGGAGAGAATCCCAACCGTTTTGGATACTTTTTTGGTTATATGCTGGATATGGGTGCTGAAATTCAGGTTGTTGTCAAGGTATAAGCCTAGGAATTTTCCCCCATTATTTCTGGTAATTAGAGTGTTGTCAATCTTAATGTTAATTTGTGCATCTCCTGCTCTGCTGCCAAACATAATATAGTAGGTTTTGTCAGTGTTAAGCGTAAGTTTATTGGCTGTCATCCAAGTCGATATTTTAATCAGCTCCTCATTCACAATGGTGTTGAGGGTGACAAGATTAGGGTGAGAGATGACATAAGTCGTGTCATCAGCAAAGAGAATGGGTTTCAGGTGTTGGGATACGTTTGGAAGGTCATTGATGTATATGAGGAAGAGCAGGGGACCAAGGACACTTCCCTGTGGAACTCCAGTATCAAGTGGCCGTGTTGCTGATGCTGTGTCATTAATGGTGACGTACTGATACCTATTAGTAATGTAAGATTTGAAATAAGCAAGTGCGTGGCCTCTTATACCGTAATGATCAAGTTTGTGGAGTAGGATGTCATGGTCTACTGTGTCAAAAGCTTTTCTTAGGTCAATAAAAATTCCTAGTGGATATTCCTTATTTTCCAACGCTGTGTAAAGCAGATCTAGCATTTTTATGATTGCATCATTAGTGCTTTTATTTTTCCTGAATCCAAATTGGCAGGGGTTGAGTATGTTTTGAGCCGTTATAAATGAATACAGTCTCCTATGCACGAGTTTCTCAAAGATTTTGGATAGCAATGGTAAGTTAGATATTGGCCTATAGTTGTTTAAGTCTGTAGGGTTACCACCTTTATGTATTGGTGTAACCCTTGCCATCTTGAGTAGTTTCGGGAAGGTGCTAGTCTCTAGTGACTTGTTAAAAAGTAATGAAATTGCATGCGAAAGGACATGGGCCGCTCGCTTGTACAGTAATGGTGGGACATGAGACAGATTCCCAGAGTTATTTTTAAGTGACTTTATAATCTCAATGACTTCCGTGGGCTCAGTTGGTGCAAGATAGAAGGAATTAGGGAAATTCCCATCTAGGTATTCCCCGGCATGGGCATTGGTATGTGGGATTTTACTGGCGAGATTAGATCCTATGTTTGAGAAGAAATCGTTTATCTTGATAGCTGTGTCAGTGGGATGTAGTGGTGTTTCATTAGGTTTAGTTAGGACAATATTCTTGGTTTTTCTCAGTTTGTGGGTCCCTAGAATCTGAGAGAGTGTTTTCCAGGTCTTTTTTATTACTTTGGTGAGAGCTGATGAATAGTGTTAAAGAGTATCTTTGTGTATTAAGCCCTGTCTATATTGCTTTTCATATTGGTGTTTCTTGTCAATGGATTTCAGAATGGTGCTGGTTAGCCATGGGCAACCAAGCCGTTTGTTTGTGATCTGTTTCGTTTTTATAGGACAATGTTTGTTGTATAGTCTAAGTAATTTGTTAAGAAAAATGTCTCTCCAGTCATCAATACCATTGGCCTTGGAGAATTCTGTAGGCCAATCAACAGTCTCTAGGTCAGCTGTGAACTTCCTTACTGAGGCCTCGTCATGGAGTCTAAATGAGACTTTTTTGTATTTAAGTGGTGGTTTACTAATGTTTGTCAGGAGGAAGGTAGGGTAGTGGTCTGTAGTGCTATCTGTGATTATCCCTGATTTAAGGGGGGCTAGTATATTGGTCCATATGTGGTCTATTATGGTTGCACTTGTCTCAGTGAGCCTGGTTGGTTTAGTTATTGTTGGTATGAGAAGTGTGTTGTTCATATTGTTGATGAAATCATTACAGGCTGATCATCTAGTAAGCCAAGGTTGATGTTGAAGTCTCCAGCTAAGAGAAGGTGGTGCTTATTCATTTGTCTGTTTGTTATTAGTGACTTTAATTTCTCACTGAAATTTGGGATGTTTGTGTGAGGTATCAGGTAAATGGCACCGATTGTTATAGGCGTCTAAAGGTTTTTTACAGTAAAATTAGAAAAAATGTATTCCCCATATTCATCACTAATGCATGTGGTGCTAAGACAAGATAATTGGTTAGAGTAATAGATTGCAATACCACCCCCAACTTGGTTTGGTCTGCAGTTGTGAATTGCTGTGTATCCTGGTAGAGGGTAGATATCTATTGTGTCCTGTTTAAGCCATATGGACCTGATGTTGTAGTTAAGTACTGATAGACTTTTAGCATTGTTTAGGATAGTGGTGGCTTGTGATGCTGTGTAATAAAGGCAGTTACTTTCCAATAGGTTTTGATTGGGTGTCAGATTATGGAGGTTTAGATCAGGGTCAACGTGATCACTCATCTTCTAGGTTTAAATTATGGTTATTTATATCCTGAGTTGTGTGTTGAGTTCTAGTACTGATATCTGTAGTGGTAGGAAGTTTGGACAAGTATATAGCTAGAGTATTTTGGTCATGTAGGGTATAGTCACTACTACACATAATGAAGTTGATGTTGTCTATGTGCTGTCTGGAGCTCCACGCATACATGTCTGAACCTCAATTATGTTGTGATCTGAGTATATTGTTTTTGATATGGTGACATTTCTTATCAGATCATCATTGTTAGTGAAGATGAGGTCTAGTGTATTCTCCAGTCTAGTAGGCTCTATTATTTGCTGGTTTAAATTGAATTTTGTGCAGAGATTTAAAAGCTCGTGTGAGTGTGAGTTTTCATCAGAGCTGCCTCCTGGTGTTATTACTGCAACAATATTATTTGCTATATTCCTCCATTTTAGGTGCCTTAAGTTGAAATCCCCCAGGAGCAAGATGTTGGGTGCAGGAGCTGGAAGATTTTCCAGACATGGTCAATTTTTAACAGCTGTTCCTGGAATTGCTGGGATGTTGCATCCGGAGGGTTGT
>NC_069492.1:4176163-4232596 GCF_026875155.1 Cherax quadricarinatus | reverse complement strand
AGTCGGAGGGACTCTTTATACTGATTAAAATTGTAAAACACTAGTTTTACATCTTTTTTCGAAGGACCTTGGCTCATATGTTATTTGTACACTGTAGTACACTGTGGCCTTTATCCGGTTCGAGCACGACCAAAATGTTGAGAAATGGTATTACCAGCAAAGCTTATTATTTATAAATTTAAACATAGGGAACAATTAGCTGATAAAAGACAGCAAATTGTCTACACAGCCGCCCCTGCAGACGAGGTCTTGAATTGTTGTCATGATCATCTCTCAATGGGCTGTAATGAGTTATAATTTGTAAGATTATAAATTACCCCTAGGGGGTGTTATGTCAGCATATTTCATTCACTGATGGCTGACTAACTTACTTGTGTGGACTCAAAAGTCAGCACCTAACTGTCGACTATAGGTTGATTACAAACTCCTTGCGACTCAAGAACTGAGCAGTCCCCCGTACTACAAGAAATTCGTAACCTACCTTGCTCTTGTAGCGTGAGCTATGGTGTTCTTCACACCTTCGACAGGTATCAGTGACTTGATAGAAGCTGAAGTGTCCTTGGATGTCCACATCTTCCATAGTCTAGGAATACGCACACTGGTACACTATGTTCCACAAGATTTGTCTTTATTGTTCACAATCTTATCACTAAAGAAGCTGATCACACTTCTCTTAAGTGTTTATTGTGTTTTATGAGACACTTTGTTCACACTAATGCACAGATCATTCTTTGTTGGTTATCCTGGCATCAGTGTCACTCAGTTGAGTCAAAAGTAATCTGAAGATGCCACAGTGCCCCACGCTGTCACTGCCCCCAGCACAAAGGAAAACCTGACATAGTACCTTTGCTTCCTTGCCACTTCCTCCATGAGGCAAATCAGAATGTTTAAATCTTGCTGTCTTAAGCATAGACAACAATGTCCACTATCTTTACTATGGTAATAAAGTGGGAGCAGGATTTTCCTTAATTGTCCTTCTAAGGTAAGAGATGTACTGTCTCTTATTAAATTACACTAAGGAACACTGGACTGCAAGGAGAGGCGGTCGCTTGACCACGTTGCATACTCGTACTGCTTCTGCGATCAATTACTCGCTGTAGCAGAAAACAAGATATTTGCCCCTTCTGAGATGGCTGGGCCCCTCAGGGCTGAAAGGGCTGAAGGGGCTGAAGGGGCTGATACCCCTCTCCTGGAGAAAATTTCTCCACAGGTGGTGAGGAAAATATTTTAATTTTCCGAAGCTATAGTGCCTAATAGGTGTTTAATGTGTCGATATGGGTCAAAAATGTATTTGGAAATGGAATAGAACCAAGAGTTCCCTCTGCGCCTTCGCAGATGTGCGGGGGAAAAGCTTGACGCAGGGCATGGCGGAAGTGGGAGTGTTTGAATGGATTTAAGAGGCTGGGAAAGCATGGGACCAGGAAATTGGTATTCACGGTTGCCTAAGGATTAATATAGGCCTCACTTCATAAGAAGAAGTGTCGTAACTGTTCCTGGTGAAGAGTGAGGGAATGTGATTTATGGGACCACCGTAATAAAGTGGTAATATGAGTGAATAATGGTAGGACCGGTGGTGACTGGCGCGTCGCCATGGAGTGTGTCCCGGGTTAAAATACCCATGGTTCAATCATCACTCATCGGTCTCAGATCTTAATGTGTATAATAATTAGGAGACATTAAACCGTATGGTGGGCTAAGAAGTAATCAGTGATAATAACACCAAGTTGAGAGAATGTGTGAAGAGAAATGAGTCACCGTTCTCAGAGTAAGCATCTGTTTATCTCGTGTTGCTGTCTCGAGGATAGTGAAGTTTTTATGGAGTTACGACTTCTAAACCGGGACAAACCAACGGATACCTCATCCTGCTGGAATAAGAACCGTGTTGGTGTAACAGGACATCGAAATGAGATGGTGAATGGAGGAAATAAGGAGCATCAGTCACCCACAGTTAAGTAATCTTTCTAGTTATACCAGACTGATACTGCCCAGTTAGGTATGTTGTAATTGGATAGGTTATGAGTGATCCAGCTACATCAAGTGACCACCAGAGAATATCTGGTAAGTGGTGGAATTTTGTACAAGGGTTTTTCCTTGATGGATATATCCATGTGTAACCCCCCCTTCATTCAGTTAAACTAATATAATCTATGCAGTCCACAATTAGTAGCGCCATACTTGTGGGTGCTATCCACTTTACACTGGTCTCGGAAAGATATGGATAAGATTGTGAGTGTCGAAGGCCACCTGCAGTGACCAGAGGTGGTTAAGTTTTCTCACATGTCTACACGGGGTGACTACGGTAAACAATATAGTTGTCGTCTCCCAATGAGATTACTCGTATGCATGTAATGTTGAGGTACGTACAGGTAACACCCCTATAAAATTTTCCATATCTGCCCGCTTGTCCTTCCTGAACCAGATGCAATCAGTGAAAAAATTAATTGAATTAATTTCTTAATAATTAAGTGACTGATTGAAGAAGGTGGGAATAGGGTACACAAATTTAATCGATCGTGTGTTGGATGATAATTAGCCTAATTAATTGCTAGCACATGTGTGGCTAGGATCTATACAAGAGTAAAGTGCAAGAATTACTCTTATGAGGCGCCTATTTAAGTTATATAATCAGTGATTAATAATTAGGTGCCCAGGGGCCTGGCTAAAGCTCCCGCTCACAACGGAGTGGCCGGGTTCGATTCCCGCGGTGGAACATTCGACACGTTCCATACACCGTTGTCCTGTCACCTAGCAGCAAATAGTACCTGGGTAGTTAGTCGCTGTGTGGTCGCATCACAGGGGGACAAGATTAAGGACCCAATGAATAAGTTAGACAGTCCTCGATGACCCAACTGACTTTTTGGTTATCCTGGGTGCTAACCTCTGGGTTAAAAATCCGAACGAAATCTTACTTATCTTCTCTAACCATGACTGGAATCTGATGGAGTAATGTGGTGACAAGTCCATGATTTAGAGTAATGAAAGTTTCATTACAGCTATTAAAGACATGTGACGAAGCATACAAGTGCTTGGATAATGAATCAAAGAACCGTGAACCCTAATGAATTAAAGTATATTTAGATGCTTTAGAGAGTAAATTTGAGTGGTACAAATTGTGGCTTAAAGACTGCGAAAGAGATCTGCTGGAGAAATTGTGCAGATGGAAAGGAAATGAATTTTTAATTAATCAACATTACAAATTGGAAGAAAAACTGTCTTGTAAAAGTAAGGCTTTGAATAAATTAAAGGGTGTAAGAAAGGCAGTTGATAAACCTTTTTAATGAAAAGGAATGTGTTTGCCAAAACCTCCAGGTACGGTCTGGAGGAAATCAGACGGGGCGGGGGCCCAAAAAAATTAATTTTTTAAATTGCGAAAAGTCACCCCAAACAGTTCTAAGGTTATAACATAATGACTCTGAAGTTTTCTGTCAAGTTAAAAAAGGGAAAAAAATTAAATCCAGGGGAAATTTAACCCATAATTAAGATTTAAATAGGACTTTTAAAGTGACAGGAATCAGAAATAGTGGTTCCTCACTCAAGGTAAAAGGGAAATAAGTACCCAGTAAGGGTAACCCCATTTTAATAAGAGGTCCCCCAAAGGGAAAAGGGGACTGTCTCTTCTGCCAGGGTATCCCATTTCACAAAAAATTTTTAATGCCTATAATTCAAGGGAATTAAAGGGGAAAGAATGAAAGAACTTGACGTTTTATCGATGTCTAGGCAACCCAAAATTTAAAAGGTTGTTTTACCAAATTAAACAGTTGCTATAAATGAAAAAAGGGGAAGGCACCTTTACAGTTATTTTGCGGGGTTTGTATTTTAATTTTAAAAAATAATGGGGGACAATAATGAAAATTTGTTAAAAAACCCTGACACTACAGTGACTGATAAAAAAGGTTTTGCAGCAAATGGAAATAATGGGGCCCTACCCTGGGGTTTAGCCTTGCCGGCGTTGGATGTAATAATTCAGGAAAAAAGGGATAAATCCAAAACCTGCGGGGGTCACTCTCCTCAACACGGTACGGGCCATGAAAATTTAGGGGCGGGACAAAGCCTTTTTTAATAATGACTGGGAGGAAGTAGTAAATACATCACGGTGTTTACTCAAAAAAGGTAACCCCCAGTACAAGTATTCTTCTATGGGAGGATGATTTTGGAACCAGTCAAATTTTATGGAGCGGGGACATCATGGTTTTTTAAATATAAAATGGGGGAAAGGCCAGATGATTCCTTTCCCAAGGAAAAATTGCCTCAAGGATTTTAAAATTTAAATCTGGACTTTAACTGGGGCGACTTCCGTGGAAGCTCAACCGCCCGGGAATTTTTACTATTTAATTATAAGAGGGGTTTAGGGAAACGTTAAAGGGGCCCCAGCTCGCAAAACTGAGCAAGACCCCAAAAATTGTTGACCCCTTTTAAAAGATTTTTAATTAAAAAATATTTAAATAATAAATTGTTCTTACAAAGGGGCGACGATAAATGCTTTACCTTAAGTCCCACAGGTGGCCCCACTGAGCAAAGGGAATTTGGGGTAAATAATCTTATGGGGAAAATTTGGGGGTTGTGACGTCAACTGAAGGGGAAAAACTAATGAGGATATGTGAAGGGGTTAATGAAATAATGAAAGGGTGAAAGGACCCCCTGAAGGAATGGAACATTTTTTTGTCCATTTTGGGGATCGGGAAAATATGGTACCCCTGGATTTGAAGTGCCTATATGCAGTAATGTGCGGGGGTGATTTGGGAAAATGAGAGGACTTGTTATTTTTAAAAGTTCTTTTAATTCCAGTATGCCCAAAAAAATTAAACCCCAGAGAGCATAGGCTTGGTGTCACCCTTACAATAAGAGGGAAATTGTTAATCCCAGAACCCGGGAAAAGCTTGAGTGTGTTTTGGAGGGAGCCCTCCCTGAGTAGTTAACAGGTGGAAAGAATTAATTGGGATTAGGTAAATACGGGGTTGGATTTCCCCAAGGCCGGGGGCCCCAAGTGAAGATGGGAAAATTGTACTCCACTTTGAAAGGGTCGTCTAGCAACGACCTCCCCCGGCTCCCAGCGTGGAAAAAAAATTTTTTTTTTTTCCCTAAGTATAGTGTCTAATAGGTGGGTTTAAAAGTGTCGATATGGTTCAAAAATTATTTTAAAAAAGGGGAAAAGAACCAAGAGTTACCTCTCTGGGCCCGCGCGGATGTGAGGGGGGGAAGGGCGTGACCAGGGCATGGGGGGGTTTTTGTTTTTAATTTTGTTTTAAAATGTTTATTATGCACCCCAAAAACCATCCTGTGGGCGGTAGTCAAAAAAAATTTACAGAGGTTTATAAAAGGGCCAGGGACTGGGCCCCAAAATTTTTATAGCTGGGGCAAATTTCAGGGTAATGAATTCACAATTTACAAAGGTAAGAAAATCCAATTTACAAAAGGGAATGAACTCCCGGGAGTTAGTCACAATCATGACAATTACAAAAGGGATTTACAGCTTCAGAGGGGACACAATGGGGCCAGGGGGCCGGGGTCCAAAATTTTGGGTGGTATAGGTACAAGGGAATGAACCCCAAGGGTTCAAAAGGTAAAAGAACTCACAAGTTACAAAGGTAATGAACTCACAAGTTACAAAGGTAATGATACTGTAAGAAAGGTTTTTACGTTTACCAAAGGGTGCAATCATGAACAAATTTTAGAGTTTGGCAATTAACACTTTTCCCCACCCCGGGCACAAAATGTAGTGAGTTATTGGTGCAAAAGTTGATTGTGAGTCTCTACTCTCACACACACACACCAAAACAAAAAAATTCATAACCCCCCCCAAACATAAAACACACACACACACACACAACACACAACATCCAAAAAACTCATCCACACCACAACCTACACCCACACCACTCATACACACACACACATTTATACTCACACACACACACACACACTCACACACACAAAACCACACACAAACACCACCCACCCACACAAAACACACACCACCCCACACACACACACCCCAATCAGTAAACGAGATGATGGGGAATTTTTTGGCAAAAAAAGTGCAAGGAGGCAGAGGGAAAATTTTTTTCCCAAGGGGGAAAAAGAAATAATAGGAAGGGCCAAAAAAGAGTCCTTGGGTTTTCCCGAAGGTGTAGGGAGGCAAAAACCCAAGTGCAACAGAGAATTTGGGAAAAAGGGGAAGGAGGCATAGGACCCCGGAAAAACAAGGGGGATTGTAGAAGAGCCGAAACGAGTATGCACAGATAAGGAAAGGGGGGCCCCGCGACAGTATGAAAAAAAACATAGCATCGAAAAATCAAAAACTGGAAACCCAAACTGCTGTATAGCCCCATTAGGAGGAAGACAACAGTCAAAGGGCCAAAGGGGATAAGGCTGAGGGGAAAGAAGGTGGAGAACTCACAAAAAACGATCAAGAGGTATGTGAGGAGCTCAACACGGGGATTTAAGGAAGTATTTACAGTAGAGTCAGGAAGGACTCTGGGGGACAGACAAGATGGGGACACCACAAGGAATACCCCAACAAGTGTTGGACGACTTTACATACAGATGAGGAGGAGGTGAAGAAACTGCTAAGGGACATCGATACCTCAAAGGCAATGGGACCGGACAACATCTCCCCGTGGGTCCTTAGAGAGGGAGCAGTATGTTGTGCGTGCCACTTACCACAATCTTCAACACGTCCCTGGAAACGGGGCAACTACCTGGGGTATGGAAGACGGCAAATGTAGTTCCCATTTTTTAAAAAAAGGAGACAGAAAAGAGGCACTAAACTATAGACCTGTGTCATTGACGTGTATAGTATGCAAAATTATGGAGAAGATTATCAGGAGGAGATTGGGGAGCACCTGGAACGGAACAATAGTATAAATGCCAACCAGCACGGATTCAGGGAAGGCAAATCCTGTGTCAAAAACCCTTCTGGAGTTTTGTGATAAAATAACAGAAGTAAGACACGAGAGAGGGGGGGTGGGTTGATTGCATCTTCTTGGACTGCAAGAAGGCCCTTTGACCACAGTTCCTCACAAGAGATTAGTGCAGAAACTAGAGCATCAGGCGCATATAACAGGAAGGGCACTGCAATGGATCAGAGAATACCTGACAGGGAGACAACAACGAGTCATGGTACGTAATGATGTATCACAGTGGGCAACCTGTGACGAGCGGGGTCCCACAGGGGTCCGGTCCTAGGACCAGTCCTATTTTGGTATATGTGAACGACATGATGGAAGGGTTAGACTCAGAAGTGTCCCTGTTTGCAGATGATGTGAAGTTAATGAGGAGAATTAAATCTGATGAGGACCAGGCAGGACTTCAAAGAGACCTGGACAGACTGGACACCTGGTCCAGCAAATGGCTTCTCGAATTTAATCCTGCCAAATGCAAAGTCATGAAGATAGGGGAAGGGCACAGAAGACCACAGACCGAGTATAGGCTAGGTGGCCAAAGACTGCAAACCTCACTCAAGGAGAAAGATCTTGGGGTGAGTATAACACCGAGCATGTCTCCAGAAGCACACATCAACCAGATAACTGCTGCAGCATATGGGCGCCTGGCAAACCTGGAACAGCATTCCGATACCTTAGATAAGGAATCGTTCAAGACACTGTACACCTTGTATGTCAGGCCCATACTGGAGTATGCAGCACCTGTTTGGAACCCGCACTTGATAAAGCACGTCAAGAAACTAGAGAAAGTACAAAGTTTGCGACAAGGTTAGTTCCAAGCTAAGGGGAATGTCCTATGAAGAAAGATTAAGGGAAATCGGCCTGACGACACTGGAGGACAGGAGGGTCAGGGGAGACATGATAACGACATATAAAATACTGCGTGGAATAGACAAGGTGACAAAGACAGGATGTTCCAGGGAGGGGACACAGAAACAAGAGGCCACAATTGGAAGCTGAAGACACAAATGAGTCAGAGAGATATTAGGAAGTATTTCTTCAGTCATAGAGTTGTAAGGCAGTGGAATAGCCTAGAAAATGACGTAGTGGAGGCAGGAACCATACACAGTTTTAAGACGAGGTTTGATAAAGCTCATGGAGCGGGGAGAGAGAGGGCCCAGTAGCAACCGGTATAGAGGCGGGGCCAGGAGCTAAGACTCGACCCCTGCAACCACAAATAGATGAGTACAAATAGGTGAGTACACACTCACACACTCATACACATACACACAAACACACACACACATGGGGGAAGCGGAAGTGTTTTGAATGGATTTAAGAGGCTGGGAAAGCATGGGACCAGGAAATTGCCGTTCTCAGCGGCCTATGGATTAATATAGGCCTCACTTCATAATAGGAAGTGTCGTAACTGTTCCTGGTGAAGAGTGAGGGAACGTGATTTACAGGACCACCGTAATACTAATGCCGGAAAAAAAATCCCCCCCCCAGTACCAACAATACCACCAGTCCAATGACATTCTTCATCGCAAATATACAGGGTCTAAAGCCAGCAACTAACAACAAAATACCTTTCATCCGTGGACTGCTTGCAGAGGCAAAGGCAATGTTCGTGGCTTTCACTTAGACCTACATAAAGGATCACTTGGACAACGAAATATGGATCCCAGGTTACAACATATACAGATGTGACAGAGTGAACAGCTGTTACAAAAAATGCGATTCTAAAAGCTTAGAGATCTCCAGTGAATACTAGAAAGGACTGCCCTTCTAGCATCCAGCCTGTTACTGGGTTTTCGTAACAAGTAGTCAGTATCCTTGTCCAATTATCCATTAGAATTCAGTATGATTCAATAGTGCTTCAGGATTACAACTGGTAGGCTACTAACTAGAGAAATTAAAATTTAATAAATTTATTAAGTCTAGAGGTATATTATCAAATAAATTAATTAATAATAATCACAGTAATCAAAATAATATCACTTCTCTCGAGTACAATATTATTGTGCTGAAATCACATACCACATTTATAATTCTTAAGTACCGTCTGGTACATTAACATTTAATAAGATATTACAAATATGTACAAGTAAGTGTGTATGTGTGTAAGTGCTCTAAGTAGTTCGCTATGTCTCACGACTCAACTAGACTTAAACAAGTGACTGACAAAGTCCTCAAATAAACTAACTTCTTGACCAACTGGCAATCAGAACAGTCTGCTTGAACAACAAAAAGAATGCTAAGCCCAATAACAATATAACAAGCAACTGCGACACAGAATCAGGAACAAGGAGATAATATAACACTAAGTAGGGACAATCTGCAGATCCTCCACAAGAGTCACAAAACTCCCATACTACTGAATCTAAGTTCAGCATAAGAAAATCCCCGACTGTGATAATACACAGATACCAGTACAAGTTAGGTCAGAAGCTACAGCTCAGGACCTGAGTTACTCAGAGTGTCTATGAGACACACAACCTCAGTACAACATCGAAAATCACTAAGTCTATACAATGTTCTGTGAACAGAGTTCTACAGAACTAACAAGAATAATGAGACAGACAATCTGTCCAACCACCAAGAGAGTCTAGACCAGACTGAATACTTCAGGCGAGGTGAGGACACCCCCCCCTCCCTCGATGATGTGATAGCTCTGTGGACAGCTGCAGCTCGGAAACAGAAGCCGGCAGTCTAACGAGCCACTAGCGATAATTACAGTAGTTAGACAATCAAGACTTGAACTGAGCACATAATATGTAACATCCTACCTAACAACATTACGTCAAATAATATTATAAAGCAATACATTCACGATTTAGCTATTATCGCAAATATAAGCAGTATAAAATTATATGAAAAGATAATAATTATATATATACATAATAATCATTGCAAGCCATTCAGGGGTTGCAACAACAGCCAAAAGGGGGAGGTTGGCATGTACATTGCAGAGTAACTTGTTTGCACAGAACTGCTTAATGCCTCAAATGATGTAGTGGAAGTTTTAGCAGTAAAGATCGAGAACCAAAACCTAGTCATTGTGGTAGTCTACAAGCCTCCGGATGCAACATCCCAGCAATTCCAGGAACAGCTATTAAAAATTGACCACTGTTTGGAAAATCTTCCAGCTCCTGCACCCAACATCTTGCTCCTGGTGGATTTCCACTTAAGGCACCTAAAATGGAGGAATATAGCAAATAATATTGTTGCAGTAATAACACCAGGAGGCAGCTTTGATGAAAACTCACACTCACACGAGCTTTTAAATCTCTGCACAAAATTCAATTTAAACCAGCAAATAATAGAGCCTACTAGACTGGAGAATACACTAGACCTCATCTTCACTAACAATGATGATTTGATAAGAAATGTCACCATATCAAAAACAATATACTTAGATCACAACATATTTGAGGTTCAGACATGTATGCACGGAGCCATAGACCAACATAATGAAATTAGTCACGAAGGAGCATTCAGAAAATTCAACTTCAATAAGAAAAACATAAAGTGGGACCAAGTAAACCAAGTCCTAACCGATATAAGCTGGGAAGATATACTAAGCAACACAGACCCCAACTTATGCCTAGAACAGATTAACTTGGTGGCACTCGATGTATGCACAAGGCTTATTCCTCTAAGAAAAAGGAGGAGTAGATGTAAAATAGAAAGAGACAGGCGCTCCCTTTACAGGCGACGGAAAAGAATAACAGAGAGGCCAAAAGAGGTCAATATATCTGAAATGCGTAGGGAGACACTGGTCAGAGAAATAGCAAGCATCGAACTTAAGCTAAATGAATCTTATAGGAGTCAGGAATTGCAGGAAGAACTTAAAGCCATAAATGAAATCGAAAGAAACCCAAAGTATTTCTTCTCCTATGCCAAATCAAAGTCGAGAACAACGTCCAGTATTGGGCCCCTACTTAAACAAGATGGGTCCTACACAGATGACAGCAAAGAAATGAGTGAGCTGCTCAAGTCCCAATATGACTCACTTTTTAGCAAACCGCTAACCAGACTGAGAGTCGAAGATCAAAATGAATTTTTTATGGGAGAGCCACAGAATTTGGTTAACATAAGCCTATCCGATGTTATCCTGACGCCAAATGACTTCGAACAGGCGATAAATGACATGCCCATGCACTCTGCCCCAGGGCCAGACTCACTGAACTCCGTGTTCATCAAGAACTGCCTTTACCAACCAATGGAGATTGGAGCATGGACACGGGGGTCGTCCCACAGTTACTAAAAACAACAGACATAGCCCCACTCCACAAAGGGGGCAGTAAAGCAACAGCAAAGAACTACAGACCGATAGGACTAACATCCCATATCATAAAATCTTTGAAAGGGTCCTAAGAAGCAAGATCACCACCCATCTAGAAACCCATCATTTACACAACCCAGGGCAACATGGGTTTAAAACAGGTCGCTCCTGTCTGTCTCAACTATTGGATCACTACGACAAGGTCTTAAATGCACTAGAAGACAAAAAGAATGCATATGTAATATATACAGACTTTGCAAAAGCCTTCGACAAGTGTGACCATGGTGTAATAGCGCACAAAATGCGTGCTAAAGGAATAACAGGAAAAGTCGGTCGATGGATCTATAATTTCCTCACTAACAGAACACAGAGAGTAGTAGTCAACAGAGTAAAGTCCGTGGCAGCTACGGTGAAAAGCTCTGTTCCACAAGGCGCAGTACTCGCTCCCATCTTGTTCCTCATCCTCATATCTCACATAGACAAGGATGTCAGCAACAGCACCGTGTCTTCCTTTGCAGATGACACCCGAATCTGCATGACAGTGTCTTCCATTGCAGACACTGCAAGGCTCCAGGCGGACATTCAACCAAATCTTTCAGTGGGCTGCAGAAAACAATATGAAGTTCAACGATGAGAAATTTCAATTACTCAGATATGGTAAACACGAGGAAATTAAATCTTCATCAGAGTACAAAACAAATTCTGGCCACAAAATAGAGCGAAACACCAACGTCAAAGACCTGGGAGTGATCATATCGGAGGATCTCACCTTCAAGGACCATAACATTGTATCAATCGCATCTGCTAGAAAAATGACAGGATGGATAATGAGAACCTTCAAAACTAGGGAGGCCAAGCCCATGATGACACTCTTCAGGTCACTTGTTCTATCTAGGCTGGAATGTTGCTGCACACTAACAGCACCTTTCAAGGCAGGTGAAATTGCTGACCTAGAAAATGTACAGAGAACCTTCACGGCGTCATACCTGGGTTTCTCCCCAGGTATGGTGTTAATGTTAAAATTGTGAAAATGACGTATCTTGCTTATATTAGATCATTGGTTGATTATGCTGCGCCACTACTTGCACTCGTGTCTTGCTGGAAGCTTGGAGGGCTGGAAAAACTGCAGAACGAAGCAATGAGGACCATTTTAGGATGCCCTCGTACTGCCAAAATTTTAAATATGCAAAATGAACTTGATATTCCAAGCATCAGAGATCGTGTTACTGAAAGAAATATCCTTATTGGGGTTAATATGCTCAGACAAGCCCATTCAAACCCCTGTACAGAAGCCCTCCAAACTTTCCTCAGCACTGGTGAACACTCCTCCAGATGGATCGAAAAAACTGGAACCGACCCCCGCATGAATCAGATACATGATCTATGTCAAGTAAGGCAACAGCAGCACTTCTCCACTCCATGGGATATTTCCCCCACTCCAAACTACCATTCCTCCATTTCTCCCCAAACTGCTTCTTAAATCAAAACCCAAAACTTCGCCTTGAACCAAACATATGCCTTAAGCGGTTAATAACTTAGTCACACGCATACCTCTCGCAAATTATTTAGTTGGGGGTTCTTTTCGCCAACCCACTGTGCGCTGGTAGTCTGCGTTGTCGTACAGAGTGATGGTTCCCTTTAAAAAAATTTGGGGGGACGCTCAAAAATTTGGGCCTCTACCTTCAGACGAACTGTTGCCATACTCCTTGCACTAAAATGTATGTATAAAAGTTTGACAGTTTAATTGTAACTGATTCCTGTCATCCATAAAAGCTCTCAACTCATTAAGTATAAATTTGGCATGCTTGTGTCAAAGCCAACACGGGTATGGAAAGGTTTGGACAGTGTAGTCAGAGTGCACATGCTGTGGATTCCATCTCACATTGGTCTTCGGATGCATGATAGAGCTGATAAATTGGCTAAGTTGAATGCTTTCAAAGAGGGGGTAGATTACAATCTTGGCTTGTCAGGTAGTAGTTTGAAACAATAATACGAAAAGAACTTCAACTCAATTTTATTGACTTAAGACTCATGGAGATTGACACCAGTCAGTCCATCTATCATCATTCTATCATGCAGGAGTAGCCACATGTCTATGGTGCATCCAACAAAATAGGCAGACTCTTGGATGTCACTACCGCCCGGCTCCGGCTGGGTTACAAGTATCTATGGCAGGTTAAATCACCACAACCAGATGTAGACCAAACGAAATGTAAACTTTGCCAGATGGACTATTGTCACACCTTGCGTCATTGTGTACTGGAGTGTGATCGAATTAATGAATTTAGAAACAACTCACTCAGAAATGCTCAAGAAATGGCAAAGTATTTTATTCAGAGTGATCAAGGTCCCAGGACTGAAACGTTTTCTAATAAATATGTTATTGTGTTTGCTTACGTGTCTTTCTAAACCAACTTGTCGGTATTTATTACCAAGGTTTATACCATTCACAGTGGTATATTACAGACTATTCTGGAGAAATACCCTGACTTTGCTAGCTGTAAATAAAGCATTACCACATGTACTCACCTAATTGTACTCACCTAATTGTGGTTGCAGGGGTCGAGACCCAGCTCCTGGCCCCGCCGCTTCACTGATCGCAACTAGGTCCTCTCTCTGCTTCCTGAGCTTTGTCATACCTCTTCTTAAAGCTATGTATGGTTCCTGCCTCCACTACTCCACTTGCTAGGCTATTCCACTTCCTGACGACTCTATGACTTAAGAAATACTTCCTAACGTCCCTGTGACTCGTCTGAGTCTTCAGCTTCCAATTGTGACCCCATGTTTCTCTGCACCCTCTCTGGAACATCCTGTCTCTGTCCACCTTGTCTATTCCCCGCAGTATCTTGTATGTCGTTATCATGTCTCCCCTGACCCTTCTGTCCTCCAGTGTCGTCAGTCCGATTTCCCTCAACCTTTCCTCGTACGACATTCCCCTGAGCTTTTGAACTAGCCTTGTTGCAAACCTTTGTACTTTCTCTAACTTCTAGACGTGCTTGACCAGATGTGGGTTCCAGACTGGTGCTGCATACTCCAGAATGGGCCTAACATACACAGTGTACAGTGTCTTGAACGATTCCTTATTAAGGTATCGGAACGCTATTCTCAGGCTTGCCAGGCGCCCGTATGCTGCAGCAGTTATTTGGTTGATGTGTGCCTCCGGTGACGTGCTCGGTGTTATGGTCATCCCAAGATCTTTCTCTATGAGTGAGGTCTGTAGTCTTTGTCCACCTAGCCTACACTCTGTCTGCGGTCATCTTTGCCCCTCCCCAATATAGAACTTTAATTTGTGCCATCAATCCTATACGATACATCCCTCTAGCGCCCGGAACCAATCTTGGGCGGAAAACATTATATACTGAGTCAAAAAAGGAGAATTAGTGTGCACTACCTAGCAGAGTTTACTGCCAGAGGGGAATCATAGGCCTGGTGCCGTGTGCAAAATAATAATAATAGAACTTTTCTTTGTCAGAGGAAAGAAAGTCTCCTGATACATGTGTATACACAGTGCATAGTGTATACTACAGTGGCTCCCTAGTATATAGATGATAAAGGCTAAAGTGTCATTTGAAAACAGGTGAATTTGTAAATGAAGTGATAAGCCTATAGAGGCAGGTGCCAGAAGTCGCCAGAAACTTACCACAGAGGTCAGCTGTTTTAAATGATCTTCCTTGGCCTGCTAGTGTACTCGCATATAATCTAGTGATACCAGTGAATTCCCTGAATACAGTTGTTGTAGTAGCAAACAAACCAGTATTTATAATGTACTTAGTGGAGTGGAGCGACTTTCATTAGTTTCTTTTTCTTGAAATACCAGACTATACAGGTGAAATTCTAATATCCTGTAGTTACCAGCGTCGTGCAATATACGCAACGAGAAGAAAATATTACTACATAAAAACGGTCCTTCCTCCGCCCAAATATCTCACCAGTCAACTATAGTGATAATATAGCAGTTTATTGTGTGTGGAGACGAAAAAACTAGAAAAAGCTAGATTACAGTGATTGATAAACAAGGGTTTGAGCTCGACCGAGTCGTCACTGTAGACTGCAGCAATCACCGTTCTTCAACATGCAAGTTATACTTATGTATTAATCAAATCACATATTAAATTTTCGGGTAGATTAATTTCCAGTAGATCTCATGTGTTAGCCCAAATCACCGACCAGTAATGTTTAAAAAAAGTCACCCCCTGATCAGAATCAGACTGGTTCCGAACCCTCTCGACTGGTCTGTACCCTTTGTCTGGTTTCAAATGGATTTGTTGGACGAATTAAAGCTGACTGTAAATGGATGGGTGTTGTAGGAACGTACCCGGTAAGCTTGTCCAAAATACAAGTACAGTTAGAAATAGAAATACAAATAGCTAGAGCTACATTTAAGGAGGTTATTAATAGCGTATTCAAGAGGTTAGCTATTGAATTAAACAGTAAATCAAAAAATTCAAATCATTATTAAGCTCTGTGTAGTCTGGCAGTCAAACAAACAAACGGTGCTTCAACATGGAGAAATCGTCATTTTTTTGTAGGAAATTTGGTGTCACGCCCCCTTGTGCAGATATCCAAGAACTAGCTACAAGCATATTAAAACAGGGAAGTGTTTTGGGGTAATGGCCCAAATGAGATAAATCTGAGAATAAAATCACAAGGTAATTCAAAGAGGATAACATCAAAGCGCGTTTCATACATAAAACCGGAAGCTTTCTACAACAATGGGTAACATAAAAAACATGGGCTGAATGGAAACGCTGCCCGTTGATACTGGCCATGTAGCCGAAACTTAAGGCGGAGGTGATGTCCTTAGTCAGTAAATGTGGGCTGATAGGTGCTGTCCGGGAGACAGTAATGGTGAGCTGGAGTGCTGTCCTGGGGGGGGGGAGACAGTAATGGTGAAGCTGGAGGTGCTGTCCTAGGAGACAGTAATGGTGAAGCTGGAGGTGCTGTCCTGGGAGACAGTAATGGTGAAGCTGGAGGTGCTGTCCTGGGAGACAGTAATGGTGAAGCTGGAGGTGCTGTCCTAGGAGACAGTAATGGTGAAGCTGGAGGTGCTCTCCTGGAGACAGTAAGGTGAAGCTGGAGGTGCTGTCCTGGGAGACAGTAATGGTGAAGCTGGAGGTGCTGTCCTAGGAGACAGTAATGGTGAAGCTGGAGGTGCTGTCCTGGGAGACAGTAATGGTGAAGCTGGAGGTGCTGTCCTGGGAGACAGTAATTGTGAAGCTGGAGATTTTGTCCAGGTAGTCGGGAATTATACGCAGGAAGGAATACATATAAATGACCTCATAGGGGACAGGAGCCGTAGTGGGGAAACAAGTGTAGTCAAAGATAAGATAAAACCATTATTGCAAACTAGAAATTCCACAGGAAATAGCAAACAAGAGGACTCCACTAGCAATAGTGAGGATATATTACCAAAAACAACTTGTGGGATCTCCATTGTTGGTGCTAGGGAGGATAGGAATAAGACAGGTAAACATGCACCAACAGGGAATAGTCACAGAAACCCAAGGCAAACTGAAAATAAGCCTGTGCACATACTATACACTTGGTATCTGCAGACATGGGAAATCTGGAAAAACAGACGGGACGTGCAACTATGACCACCCTAGAAAATGCCGTGCCCATATGACAACAGGAAAATGCAAACTCCCTTCCTGTAAGCTTTTTCACCCTGAAATGTGTACCTCTTCAGTACAGGAAAGACTGTGCTATAACTTAAATTGCCAGGCACACCATCTAGAGGGGACAAAAAGATAAAAAACATCCAGGTGATGGGAAAACCTGGGTAGCCACAGCCACTCAAGAGGGAGAGGTTTTTTAGTGCCAGGAAGGAAAAAAAAACTGACAGGAAATGGCAGAAATCGTACACCAAATTCACTCATTCCTGGGGTGGAACCACAGTCGATGGCCTCCACTCCAAACCAACAGATACCTGGAGTTTACCTGGAGAGAGTTCCGGGGGTCAACGCCCCCGCGGCCCGGTCTGTGACCAGGCCACCTGGTGGATCAGAGCCTGATCAACCAGGCTGTTGCTGCTGGCTGCACGCAAACCAACGTACGAGCCACATCCCGGCTGGTCAGGAACCGAGTTTAGGTACTGGTCCAGTGCCATCTTGAAGACTGCCAGTGGTCTGTTGGTAATCCCCCTAACGTATGCTGGGAGGCAGTTGAACAGTCTCGGGCCCCTGACACTTATTGTATGGTCTCTTAACGTGCTAGTGACACCCCTGCTTTTCATTGGGGGGATGTTGCATCTTTTCCCCAATTTTTTTGGAGGGTGATTTTTCGTTGTGCAAGTTCGGTCTAGCCCCCTTAGGATTTTTAGGTGTTAAAACCATGTTCCCCCCGCCTGCTTCCGGGGAAAAAGGTTCAAAACCCAAAGCGCTCCATAATTGAGGTGTTTTATCCCGTTATCGGCCGCGAGGTTTCTTTTATTTTCTAGTTCAGCAATTTCATCTGCCCTTTAAAGGTGCTGTTAGGTGCAGCAATATTTCCCGCCAGATAAACAAGTGACCTGAAGAGTGTACATGGGGTTGCCTCCCCGTTTTGAAGGTTCTTTATCCATCCGGCATTTTTTAGCAGATGCGATTGATACAATGTTATGGTCTTGAAAGGGAGATCCCCCGACATGATCCTCCCCGGTCTTTTACGTTGGTTTTTCGCTTATTTTGTACCAGAATTTTTTTTGTACTTGATGAAGATTTAATTTTCCCCGTTTTACCTATTGAGTAATTGAAAATTTTTCATCGTTGAACTTAATTGTTTTCTGCACCCCACTGAAAGATTCGGTTGATGTCCGCCTGGAGCCTAGCAGTGTCTGCAATGGAAGACACTCTCATGCAGATTCGGGTGTCATCTGCAAAGGAAGACACGGTGCTGTGGCTGACATCCTTGTCTATGTCGGATATGAGCATGAGGAACAAGATGGGAGCGAGTACTGTGCCTTGTGGAACAGAGCTTTTCACCGTAGCTGCCTCGGACTTTACTCTGTTGACGACTACTCTCTGTGTTCTGTTAGTGAGGAAATTATAGATCCATCAACCGACTTTTCGTGTTATTCCTTTAGCACGCATTTTGTGCACTATTACGCCATGGTCACACTTGTCGAAGGCTTTTGCAAAGTCTGTATATATTACATCTGCATTCTTTTTATTTTCTAGTGCATTTAGGACCTTGTCGTAGTGATCCAATAGTTGAGACAGACAGGAGCGACCTGTTCTAAACCCAAGTTGCTCTGGATTGTGTAACTGATGGGTTTCTAGATGGGTGGTGATCTTGCTTCTTAGGACCCTTTCAAAGATTTTTATGATATGGGATGTTAGTGCTATCGGTCTGTAGTTCTTTGCTGTTGCTTTACTGCCCCCTTTGTGGAGAGGGGCTATGTTTGTTGTTTTTAGTAACTGTGGGACGACCCCCGTGTCCATGCTCCCTCTCCATAGGATGGAAAAGGCTCGTGATAGGGGCTTCATAAAAAATTCATTTTGATCTTCGACTCTCAGTCTGGTTAGCAGCTTGCTAAAAACTGAGTCATATTGGACTTGTGTAGCTCACTCATTTCCTTGCTGTCATCTGTGTAGGACCCATCTTGTTTAAGTAGGGGCCCAATACTGGATGTTGTTCTCGACTTTGATTTGGCATAGGAGAAGAAATACTTTGGGTTTCTTTCGATTTCATTTATGACTTAGTTTTTCCCGTGATTCCTGACTCCTATAAGATTCCTTTAGCTTGAGTTCGATGCTTGCTATTTCTCTGACCAGTGTCTCTACGCATTTCAGAAATATTGACCTCTTTTAGCCGCTCTGTTATTCTTTTCCGTCGCCTGTAAAGGGAGCGCCTGTCTCTTTCTATTTTACATCTACTCCTTTTTCTTAGAGGAATAAGCCTTGTGCATACATCGAGTGCCACCAAGTTAATCTGTTCTAGGCATACGATGGGGTCTGTGTTGCTTAGTATATCTTCCCAGCTTATATCGGTTAGGACTTGGTTTACTTGGTCCCACTTTATGTTTTTGTTATTGAAGTTGAATTTGGTGAATGCTCCCTCGTGACTATCTCATTATGTAAAATTAAAATTTAAAAATTTTCAAATTTTATTCTCTATAAGGGAATTTCAATGCTGATTTTTCAGAAATTTGTTATTGTGTGGTTTACATGCAGTAAAATTGTGATTACAGAGTTACCCCAGAAAGTTTGCATGGGTAAGCATTTTTTGGCAGATTTGTTTTATTTTTATTTTTAAAATATTACAAAATTATGAGGTAAGTTGGTATTATGGCTAAGTGACTAAATACAGTTTCTTTGAAGTTTAGCAATGTGAAAGCTTTTGTTTTGGGCACTATGCATAGTTTCAGTATGGAGTATCACAGGATTCATTATTTTAAGATTGAGATTAATATTCTGTTTAAGGACAAATGAGTGAGTAGTGTAAGGTGTAACCACCATGTGGTAATCCGTGTAGTTATTGACGGGGTGTATCAGGGAGGATAAGATGATTTCTAATGGTAGTTTTTGAAGGGGATGAATGTGTCTGCAAGTTCTAGAGTGTCAGGTAGGGTATCCAGATTTTAAGGGCCCTCTGACATACAATGCATTTTTGTAAGGTTTAGTCGGACACGAGGGATGTCGTAGAGATGTTTGTGTCTGTGGGTGTAATGCCCTGTGAGTTCTGGTCACAACTATCAAGAAAGCGTTTTAGTCAAGGTTGATATTAGATTTAAGGCCATGTAGATGTAGATTGCACAGTAGTAAGTGTTGAATGAACTGAACTGGGGAGTAAGTTTAGGTCAATGAAGGAGTGGGGGGGTGTGTTTCAAGGGATGGGATTTAGTGATTATTCTTACTGCGCTTTTTGTTGGATTATTACTGGCTTTAGGTGTGTTGCATGCAGTTGATTCCCCAAGCACAAAATAGCATAGGGTGAGGTATGGGATAAATAAGTGAGTGGTATAGTGTGAGAAGGGCATTTTGGGCGCACGTAGTAAATCGTATCTTGGAGAGGATCCCAACCGTTTGGATACCTTTTTTGGTTATATGCTGGATAAGGGTGCTGAAATTCAGTTTTTCAAGGATAAGCCTAGGAATTTTCCCCCCATTATTTCTGGTGAATAGAGTTTGTCAATCTTAATAGTTAATTAGTGCATCTCCTGCTCTGCTACCAAACATAATATAAGTAGGTTTTGTCAGTGTTAAGCGTAATTGTAGTTGGCTGTCATCCATATAAGTCCGATATTTTAATCAGCTCCTCTTCACAATGTGTTGAGGTTGGCAAGATTAGGTGAGAGATGACATAAGTCGAGTCCTCAGACAAAAGAGAAATAGGTTTCATGGTGTTGGATAGCTTTTGGAAGGTCCATTGATGTATATAGAGGAAGAGCAGGGGAGACCAAGGACCCTTCCCTGCGGAACTCCAGTATCAAGTGGCCTAGTTTGCTGATGCTGGTGTCTTTAATGGTGACATACTGATACCTATTAGTAATGTAAGGATTTGAAATAAGCAAGCCGCATTGCGTCTTATACAAATGGTTCAAGTTTGTGGAGTAGGATGTCGTGTCTACTGTGTCAAAAGCTTTTCTTAGTCAATAAAAAATCCTAGTGGATATTCCTTTATTTTCCAACGCTGTGTAAAGCAGATCTAGCATTTTTATGATTGCATCCATTAGTGCTTTTATTTTTCCTGAATCCAAATTGGCATGGGGGTTGGAGTATGTTTTTAGAGCCGTTTATAAATGAATACAGTCTCTTCACGAGTTTCTCAAAAGATTTTGTATAGAAATGGTAAGTTAGATATTGGCCCTATAGTTGTGTAAGTCTGTAGGGTCCCACCACCTTTTATGTATTGGTGTAAACCCTTCCATCTTGGAGTAGTTTCGGGGAAGGTGCTAGTCTCTAGTGAACTTGTTACTAAAATGTAATGAATAGCATGCAAAAAGGACATGGGCCGCTCGCTTGTTACAGTAATGGTGGGACATGAGACAGAATTCCCTATTTTGAGAAGAAAATCGTTGAGCTTGTTAGGCTGGGTCCAGTGGATGTAGTTGTTTTCATTAGGTTTAGCTAGACAATATTCCTTGGTTTTTCTCAGTTTGTGGGTCCCTAGAATCTGAGAGAGTGTTTTTTCCAGGTCCTTTTTTTATTACTTTTGGTAGAAGCTGATGAATAGTGTTTAAAGAGTATCTTTGTGTATTAAGCCCTGTCTATTATTCTTTTCATATTGGTGTTTCTTGTCAATGGATTTCAGAATGGTGAGCGGTTAGCCATGGGCAACCAAGGCGTTTGTTTGTTATCTGTTTTGTTTTTATTAGACAATGATTGTTTGTATAGTCTAAGTAATTATGTTAAGAAAAGAATGGTCTGTCCAGTCCATCAAACCATTTCTTGTCCTTGAGAAAATCTGTAGCCAATCAACATCTCTAGGTCAGCTGTGAACATCCTTACTGAGGCCTCGTCAATGTGGAGTCTAAATGAGACTTTTTTGTATTCCAAGTGGTGGTTTACAAATGTTTGTCAGGAGGAAGGAGTAGGGTATGACTGTAGTGCTATCTGTGATAACCCTGATTTAAGGGTGGCTAGTATATTGGTCCATATTGGTCTATTATTGTTTGCACTCTCCTCAGTGAGCCTGGTTGGTTTTAGTTATTGTTTTGCGTATGAAAAGTGTGTTGTTCATATTGGTTGATGAAATCAGTTAAGGCTGGATCATCTAGTAAGCCCCAAGGTTAATGGTTGAAGTCCTCCAGCTAAGAGAAAGGTGTGCTTATTCATTTGTCTTTTGTTATTAGTGACTTTAATTTCTCACTGAAATTGGGGATTGTTTGTGTGGAGGTATCCGGTAAATGGCACCGATTGTTATAGGGCGTCTTAAGTTTTTTTAACAGTAAAATTAGAAAAAATGTATTCCCATATTCATCACTAATGCAAGTGGTGCAAAGACATATAAGTTGTCATGAGTAATAGATTGCAATACCAACCCCAGACTTGTTTGGTCTGCAGTTGTGAATTGCTGTGTATCTCCTGGTAGAGGAAAGATATCTATTTGTCCTGATTAAGCAGGTCCTCATTAAGAATAATGCAGGAAAGGGTGTCTTTAGTGCTTCCAAGGATGCTAGAGGTCAATCTAGTGTTTGCTTAAGGACCTGAATGTTTGTAGTTAAGTACGATAGACTTTTAAGCATTGTTTTAGCATAGTGGTGGCTTGTGATGCTGTGTAATAAAGGCAGTTAATTTCCAATAGGTTTTGATTGGGTGTCAGATTATGGAGGTTTAGATCAGGGTCACACGTGATCAATCATCTACTAGGTTTAAATTATGGTTATTTATATCCTGAGTTGTGTGTTGAGTTCTAGTACTGATACTGTAGTGTTAGGAAGTTTGGACAAGTATATAGCTAGAGTTTTTTGGTCTGTAGGTATAGTCACTACTACACATAATGAAGTTAATGTTGTCTATTGTCTTCTGGGGCTCAACGCATACATGTCTGTGAACCTCAATTATGATTTGTGATCTGAGTAGATTGTATTTGATATGGTGGACATTCTTATCAGATCATCATTTGTTAGTGAAGATTGAAAGGCTAGTGTATTTTCCAGTCTCGTAGCTCTATTATTTGCTGGTTTAAATTGAATTTTGTGGCAGAGATTTAAAAGCTCGTGTGAGTGTGAGTTTCATCAGAGCTGCCGTCCTGGTTTTATTAACTGCAGACAATATTATTTGCTAATTTCACCATTTTAGGTGCCGTTAAGTGAAATCCCCCAGGAGCAAGTGTTGGGTGGGCGGAGCTGGAAGATTTTCCAGACAGTGTTCAATTTTAATCAGCTGTTCCTGGAATTGCTGGGATGTTTGCATCCGGAGGCTTGATCTACCACAATGACTTTGTTTGGTTCCTCGACCTTTACTGCTAAAACTTCCACTACATCATTTTAGGCATTTTAGCATGTTCTGGTGCAAACAAGGTGACTCTGCAATGTAAACAAAGCAGGCCAACCCCCCCACTTTGGCCTGTTCACTTTCTGTCACATCTGTATAGGTTGTAACCTGGGATCCATTTTTTCGTTGTCCAATGATCCTTTTATGTGGGTCTCAGTGAAAGCCGCGTACATGCCTTTGCCTCTGCAAGCAGTCCCACGGATGAAAGGTATTTTGTTGTTTTTTCCTGGCTTTAGACCCTGTATATTTTGCAAAGAAAATGTCATCGACTGGGTGGTATGTTTGGTACAGGGGGGATTTTTTTTTCGTCGGCATTAGTATCTGTATCTGTTGGTTTGGAGTGGAGGGCCATTCGACGACTGTGGTTCCACTCCAGGGAATGACTGATTTGAGGTGTACGATTTTCTGCCATTTTTCCTGCCTGTTTTTTTTCCTTCCTGGCACTAAAAAACCTCTCCCTCTGAGTGACTGTGGCTACCAGGTTTTCACCATGGCCTGATGTTTTTGTTATCTTTTTGTACCCTTAGATGGTGTGGCCTGCAATTTATGGGTTAATAGCACAGTCCCTTCCTGTACTGAAGAGGTACAACATTTCAGGGTGAAAAAAGCTTACAGGAAGGGAGTTTGCATTTTCCTGTTTGTCATATGGGCATGGCATTTTCTAGGGTGGTCCCATAGTCGCACGTCCCGTCTGTTTTTCCAGATTCCCCATGTCTGCAGATACCAAAGTGCATAGTAAGTGCACAGGCTTGGTTTCCGTTTGCCTTGGTTTTCTTTGACTGTATCCCTGTTTGTTGCATGGTTTCCCTGTCTTATTCCTATCCTCCCTACACCAACATTGGAGCTCCCACCAGTTGTTTTCGGTAATATTCCTCCACTATAGCTAGTGAATCTTCTTGTTTGCTATTTCCTGTGGTATTTCTAGTTTGCAATATTGGTTTTAACTTGACTTTGACTACACTTGTTTCCCCACTACGGCTCCTGTTCCCTAGAGGTCGATTTATATGTATTGCCTTCCAGCGTATAATTCCGACTACCTGGAGCAAAATTCCAGCTTCACCATTACTGTCCTCCCAGGACATCACCTCCAGCTTCACCATTCCTGTCTCCCAGGACACACCTCCACTTCACCATTACGTCTACCCAGGACAGCACCTCCAGCTTCATCATTACTGTCTTTAAGGACTGCACTATCAGCCCCTCATTTACTGAACTACCAGGACATCACCTCCAGCCTACAGTTTCTGACTACTTGGCCCAGTATCAAGGGCAGAACCATTCACCCAGATTTTTTAAGGTTCCCTCTGTTGTAGAAACTTCCAGGTTGTCTATGAAAGCAGCTTGGATGTTATCCTCTTTAATAACCCTTAGTGATTTTAGTCCACAGATTTACCCTCATTTGGGCATACCCAAAAACACTCCCTGTTTAATACTGCGTGTAGCTTAGTTCTTTGGATATCTGCATCAAGGGGCGTGACACCAATTTCCACAAAAATGACAATTTATCCATGTGGAAGCCCGTTTGTTATATTGAACTGGGGGGGCTCCCAGACTACACCAGGCTTAATATATGATTGATTTACGTATTTTCTACTAGCAACCTATTGAATACTCTATTAATAACCACCTTAAATGAAGCTCTAGCTATTTGTATTTCTATTTCTAACTAATGGACAGTTATTACCGTGGTACGTTCCTGATTATATTTATTGTTTGTGTTTGATAAGTGGCGCCTACAACCCCCCATCCGATTACAGTCTGCTTTTATTGACCAACGAATCCGTTTGAAACCATCAAGGGTTCGGACCATCAAGGTTCGGACCGTCGAGGTTCGGACCAGTCGATCTGATCTGATCATGGTCACTTATTTAGAAACATACTAGTCCGGTGATTTGCTAACACATGAAGATCTACTTGAAATTATCTAACCCAGTAATCTGTGATTTGATTGATACAAAAGTATAACTTGCGTGTTGATTTCTGGCAGCTCCTACAGTGTGACGAACGTTCGAGCCTCAACCCTTGTTTTATCAATCGCTGTATCTAGCATATCTAGTTTTATTTTTTCGTCTCCACCACAATAAATGCTAATATCACTATAGTTTACTGTTGGATATTTTGGAGGAAGGAACGCTTTTTTTCTGTAGGAATAATTGTTCTCGTTTGTGTATATTGCGACCGCTGGTAACTACAGTTATATGAAATTCATCAGTGGAACGTCTGGTATTTCCAAGAAAAAGAAACTAATGAAAGTCACTCCACTCCACTAAGTACCATTATATATGGTTTAGTTGCTACTACTACAACACTGTATTCTGCTATTCACTGGTATCACTAGATTAATGGCGACTACACTAGCAGGCCAGAAATATTATTTAAAACATCTGACCACTGTGGTAAGATTCTGGCGACTTCTGGCAACTGCCTCTATAGGCTACATTTTCATTTACAAATTCACCGTTTTCAAATGACACTTTAGCCCTTTATCAATCTATATACTAGGGAGCCACATGTAGTCATACACATGTATACAAAATGTTTTATCAGGGGAGACTTTCTTTACCTCTAACAAAAAAAGTTCTATTATTATTATTTTGCACACGGAAGACAGGCCTATTATTCCCCTCTTGCATTAAACCTGCTAGGTAGTGCACACTAATTTCTCATTTTTGACTCAGTATATAATGTTTTTCCGCCCAAGATTGGTTTCCCAGCGCTAGAGGGATGTATCCGTATAATAAATTGATGGCACAAATTAAAAGTTCTAGCACGTAAGAGCCGACCGTGAAAAAACACGAGAAAACCCGGAGGACAATGAGGCACGCGGAGCACAACGACAAACACCCAGATTCCGATACATACACCAAGATACAGATTATTAATGCCGGAAAAAAAATTCCCCCCCCCCCAGTACCAGCAATACCACCAGTCCTGAATGACATTCTTCTTTGCAAATATACAAGGGAAAAGCCAGCAACAAATCACAAAATACCTTTTCCTCTCACCATCCATGGACTGCTTTGCAGAGGCAAAGCAATGTTCAACGGCTTCACTGAGACCCACCTAAAGGATCACTTGGACAATGAATATGGATCCCAGGTTACTCAACCTATACAGAAGTGACAGAGTGAACAGCAAAAAATGTGGTAGTTGGGGTTGGCCTTACAATGCAGTCACATGTTTAGCACAGAACTGCTTAATGTCCTCAAATGATGTAGTGGAAGTTTAGCAGTAAAGATCGAGAACCAAAACCTAGTCATTGTGTAGTCTACAAGCCTCCGAATGCAACAGCCGAGCAATTCCAGGAAACAGCTTTAAAATTGACCCACTGTCTGGAAAATCTTCCAGCTCCTGCACCCAACATTGCTCCTTGAATTTCAAACTTTACCCTAAAATGGAGGGGAATATAGCAAATAATATAGTTGCCAAAGCAATAACACCAGGAGGCAGCACTGATAAGCTCCACAACTCACACGAGCTTTTAAATCTCTGCACAAAATTCAATTTAAACCAGCAAAATGAGCCTACTAGACTGGAGAATACACACTAGACTTCATCTTCACAAAAAATGATGATTCTGATAAGAAATGTCACCATATCAAAAACAATATACTCAGATCAACAACATAATTGAGGTCCAGACATGTATTGCGTCGAGCCCCAGACAGACATAAATGAAATTAGTCACGAGGAGCATTCACCAATTCAACTTCAATAACAAAAACAGGAAGTGGGAGGACCAATAAACCAAGTCCTAACCGATAAAAGCTGGGAAGAGATATACTAAGCAACACAGACCCACCAACTTATCGCCTAGAACAGATATACTTGGTGGCACTCGATTATGCACAAGGCTTATTCCTCTAAAAAAAGGAGGAGTAGATGTAAAATAGAAATGAGACAGGCGCTCCTTTACAGGGCGACGGAAAAAAAAACAAGAGGCTAAAAGAGTCAATATAAACTGAAATGCGTAGGGAGATCACTGGTCAGAGAAATAGCAAGCATCGAACTTAAGCTAAATGAATCTTATAGGAGTCAGGAATCGCCAGTAGAACTATAAGCCATAAATGAAATCGAAAGAAACCCAAAGTATTTCTTCTCCTATGCCAAATCAAAGTTTGAGAACAACGTCCAGTATTGGGCAACTACTTAAACAAGATGGGTCCTACACAGATGACAGCAAGGAAATGAGTGAGCTGCTAAAGTCCCAATATGACTCAGTTTTTAGCAAGCCGCTAACCAGACTGAGAGTCGAAGATCAAAATGAATTTTTTATGGGAGAGCCTCAGAATTTGGTTAACACAAGCCTATCCGATGTTATCCTGACGCCAAATGACTTCGAACAGGCGATAAATGACATGCCCATGCACTCTGACTCAGGGCCAGACTCAAGGAACTCCGTGTTCATCATGAACTGCAAGAAGCCCCGATCACGAGCCTTAACCATCCTATGGAGAGGGAGCATGGACACGGGGGTCGTCCCACAGTTACTAAAAACAACAGACATAGCCCCACTCCACAAAGGGGGCAGTAAAGCAACAGCAAAGAACTACAGACCGATAGCACTAACATCCCATATCATAAAAATCTTTGAAAGGGTCCTAAGAAGCAAGATCACCACCCATCTAGAAACCCATCAGTTACACAACCCAGGACAACATGGGTTTAGAACAGGTCGCTCCTGTCTGTCTCAACTATTGGATCACTACGACAAGGTCCTAGATGCACTAGAAGACAAAAAGAATGCAGATGTAATATATACAGACTTTGCAAAAGCCTTCGACAAGTGTGGCCATGGCGTAACAGCGCACAAAATGCGTGCTAAAAGGAATAACAGGAAAAGTCGGTCGATGGATGTATAATTTCCTCACATAACAGAACACAGAGAGTAGTAGTCAACAGAGTAAAGTCCGTGGCAGCTACGGTGAAAAGCTGTGTTCCACAAGGCACAGTACTCGCTCCCATCTTGTTCCTCCTCCTCATATCTGACATAGACAAGGATGTGAGCCACAGCACCGTGTCTTCCTTTGCAGATGACACCCGAATCTGCATGACAGTGTCTTCCATTGCAGACACTGCAAGGCTCCAGGCGGACATCAACCAAATCTTTCAGTGGGCAGCAGAAAACAATATGAAGTTCAACGATTTAATTCTTCTCATCAGCTTCACATCATCTGCGAATAGCGAAACTTCAGAGTCTATTTCTTCACTCATGATATTCACATATATCAAAAATAACACTGGTCCTAGAACTAACCCCTGTGGAACCCCGCTCGTCACATTCACAGTGGGCGCCAGTGATCGAAGAATTAGACTCTGAAGTGCCCCTATTCGCAGATGATGTGAAGCTGATGAGAAGAATTAATTCGGATGAGGATGAGGCAGGACTGCAAAGAGACCTGGACATGCTGGACACGTGGTCCAGAAACTGGCTTCTCGAATTCAACCCTGCCAAATGCAAAGTCATGAAGATTGGGGAGGGGCTAAGAAGACCGCAGACAGAGTATATGCTAGGTGGACAAAGACTACAGACATATGCTGAATGTTGAAGACAGAGTAAAACAACTGAAGCTAAATCATGTTTTTAAAATTGCTCACAAACAGTGTCCAGAATATCTTGCTGTCAATTTTGTCAAGGTTAGAAACCAAAGCAATCATAGTACTAGGGGGAGAGAGCGCAAACTTTGTAGTACCCACAGTCATTGGCCAGGCTTCAAACACCTTTTATTGTACAGCAATAAAGGAATGGAACAGACTGCCTGCACATGTCAAAGCCAGTCATAGCATGAACCAGTTCAAGAAGAGTGCCAAAAGGTGTCTGATGAATGTAGCTACAGAAAGGGAGGAGAATGATTTTCTATTTTTTAGCTAACATACGTGTAAATTTTACCTTATCCCTAGTAATGACCCTCGTATTGTAGATAGTCTTAATGACCTTGGTGTAGTAGATAGTCTTTTTAGTATGATAATAAGATGTTATCTTCATTATAGAATAATAAGAAAATATTATAACATTTACATTATAATAATAAGGTAAAAGGACCCCAATGGAAATAAGTCACTCAGTCTGACTTTTTTGGGTTATCCCAGGTTCTCTACACATATGCTGCTATGTATGATAATTCTATGTAACTGTATTTGTGTACACCTGAATAAACTTACACTCAGGGAGAAAGATCTTGGGGTGACCATAACACCGAGCATATCACCGGAGGCACACATCATCCAAATAACTGCTGCAGCATACGGGCGCCTGGCAAACCTGAGAATAGAGTTCTGATATCTTAATAAGGAATCGCTCAAGACACTGTACACTGTGTATGTAAGGCCCATACTGGAGTATGCTGTATGAAGTATGTGTGCGTGTGTGCGTGTGTGCAAGTGTGTGTGTGTGTGTGTGTGTGTGTGTGTGTGTGTGTGTACTCACCTAGTTGAGGTTGCGGGGGTCGAGTCCGAGCTCCTGGCCCCGCCTCTTCACTGATCGCTACTAGGTCACTCTCCCTGAGCCGTGAGCTTTATCATACCTCTGCTTAAAGCTATGTATGGATCCTGCCTCCACTACATCGCTTCCCTACTGACTACTCTGTGGCTGAAGAAATACTTCCTAACATCCCTGTGATTCATCTGTGTCTTCAGCTTCCAACTGTGTCCCCTTGTTACTGTGTCCAATCTCTGGAACATCCTGTCTTTGTCCACCTTGTCAATTCCTCTCAGTATTTTGTATGTCGTTATCATGTCCCCCCTATCTCTCCTGTCCTCCAGTGTCGTCAGGTTGATTTCCCTTAACCTCTCCTCGTAGGACATACCTCTTAGCTCTGGGACTAGTCTTGTTGCAAACCTTTGCACTTTCTCTAGTTTCTTCACGTGCTTGGCTAGGTGTGGGTTCCAAACTGGTGCCGCATACTCCAATATGGGCCTAACATACACGGTGTACAGGGTCCTGAATGATTCCTTATTAAGATGTCGGAATGCTGTTCTGAGGTTTGCTAGGCGCCCATATGCTGCAGCAGTTATTTGGTTGATGTGCGCTTCAGGAGATGTGCCTGGTGTTATACTCACCCCAAGATCTTTTTCCTTGAGTGAGGTTTGTAGTCTCTGACCCCTAGACTGTACTCCGTCTGCGGCCTTCTTTGCCCTTCCCCAATCTTCATGACTTTGCACTTGGTGGGATTGAACTCCAGGAGCCAATTGCTGGACCAAGGTCTGCAGCCTGTCCAGATCCCTTTGTAGTTCTGCCTGGTCTTCGATCGAGTGAATTCTTCTCATCAACTTCACGTCATCTGCAAACAGGGACACCTCAGAGTCTATTCCTTCCGTCATGTCATTCACAAATACCCGAAACACACTGGTCCTAGGACTGACCCCTGTGGGACCCCGCTGGTCACAGGTGCCCACTCTGACACCTCGCCACGTACCATGACTCGCTGTTGTCTTCCTGACAAGTATTCCCTGATCCATTGTAGTGCCTTCCCTGTTATCCCTGCTTGGTCCTCCAGTTTTTGCACCAATCTCTTGTGTGGAACTGTGTTAAACGCCTTCTTGCAGTCCAAGAATATGCAATCCACCCACCCCTCTCTCTCTTGTCTTACTGCTGTCACCATGTCATAGAACTCCAGTAGGTTTGTGACACAGGATTTCCCGTACCTGAAACCATGTTGGCTGCTGTTGATGAGATCATTCCTTTCTAGGTCTTCCACCACTCTTCTGATAATCTTCTCCATGATTTTGCATACTATACATGTTAGTGACACTGGTCTGTAGTTTAATGCTTCATGTCTGTCTCCTTTTTTAAAGATTGGGACTACATTTGCTGTCTTCCATGCCTCAGGCAATCTCCCTGTTTCGATAGATGTATTGAATATTGTTGTTAGGGGTACACATAGCGCCTCTGCTCCCTCTCTCAATACCCATGGGGAGATGTTATCTAGCCCCATTCACTTCTTCCTCGGTTTTGTGCACTGTGTCCAGCACATGGTGGTGTACCCCACCTCTCCGTCTTTCTGGAGCCCCTTCTGTCTCCTCTGTGAACACTTCTTTGAATCTCTTGTTGAGTTCCTCACATACATCACGGATCATTTTCTTGTTGTCTCTCCTCCTTCCTTCCTTATCCTGATTACCTGGTCCTTGACTGTTGTTTTTCCTACCTGATGTGGCTGTACAACAGTTTTCCGGGTTCAGATTTGGCTTTCGCTGCAATTGTCATTTTAATATTGTCTTTTGGGCCTCCCTGTGCTGTTGCCCGTATTTCAAATGAGGTGTTTTTGAAGTCTTTGTTAATGGCTCACTACAGTATCTCTGGCTCCCTCTTTAGGACCCATGGAGAGAAGTTTGTGCAAATATTCGTTTCGAAGTGTGAGTGTGTGAGTGTGTGGTGTGTGTAGGTGTGTGTGTGTGTGTGTGTGTGTGTGTGTGTAGTGGTGTGTGTGAGTGTGTGTGGTGGTGTGTGTGTATGTGTGTGTGTGTGTGTGTGTGTGTGTGTTTGTGTACTCACCTATTTGTGGTTGCAGGGGTCGAATCATAGCTCCTGGCCCTGCCTCTTCGCTGATTGCTACTAGGTCCTCTCTCTCCCTGTCTCATGAGCTTTATCATACCTCACCTTAAAATTACTATGTATGGTTCCCGCCTCCACTACGTCACTTTCTAGGCTATTCCACTGCCTGACAACTCTATGACTGAAGAAATACTTCCTAACATACTTTTGATTCATCTGAGTCTTCAACTTCCAATTGTGACCTCTTGTGTCTGTGTCCCTTCTCTGGAACATCCCGTCTTTGTCCACCTTGTCTATTCTGTGCAGTATTTTATATGTCGTTATCATGTCTCTCCTGATCCTCCTGTCCTCCAGTGTCGTCAGGCCGATTTCCCTCAACCTTTCTTCGTAGGACAACCCCCGTAGCTCTGGGACTAGTCTTGTTGCAAACCTTTGCACTTTCTCTAATTTCTTGACGTGCTTGACTAGGTGTGGATTCCAAACTGGTGCTGCATACTCCAGTATGGGCCTGATGTAAATGGTATACAGTCTTGAACGAATCCTTACTGAGGTATTGGTACCCTATCCTTATGTTTGCCAGGCGCCCGTATGCTGCAGCAGTTATCTGATTGATGTGCGCATCAGGAGATATGCTCGTTGTTATACTCACCCCCAGATCTTTTTCCTTGAGTGAGGTTTGCAGTCTTTGGCCATCTAAACTATATTGTGTCTGTGGTGTTCTTTGCCCTTCCCCAATCTTCATGACTTTGCATTTGGCAGGGTTAAACTCAAGGAGCCAGTTGTTGGACCAGGCTTGTAGCCTGCCCAGGTCACTTTGTATTCCTGCCTGATCCTCATCCGATTTGATTCTTCTAATTAACTTCACATCATCTGCAAACAAGGACACTTCAGAGTCTATCCCTTCCGTTATGTCGTTCACATATACCAAGAACAGCACAGGTCCTAGGACTGACCTCTGTGGAACCCCGCTTGTCACAGGCGCCCACTCTGACACCTCGTCATGTACCATGACTCGTTGTTGCCTCTCTGTCAGGTATTCTCGATCCATTGCAGTGCCTTTATCATGTGGGAGTTCGAACACGTGGATAGGGTAAAGTAATACTCATGTAGGCTGGTAGTACGTATAATTATAACAGTAAGTATGGAAGAGCCAAACAGCCTGCCTGCCACCTTGCTCACTCTCGTATAACTGACTGCCCACAGTACCCATACGTGAGGGGGTCTTTGAATACTGCTTTGGTCAGCACAATATGAATACAGACAGTGACTCAGGCAGAGACGGTTGGTAGTGAGTCATCTACTGGTACATTGGTTACTGGTAACTGGTTACTACTACTGAGAGCTCGGCGACGCTAACGTATGTCGTCCCGACATACAACTAATACAAACTAGAGATGGCAGGGGTATGGCTTGGGCTGATTCTATGCAATGTCAAAGTACACAACAATTGAACATTATAACATACATAAGTAGAACATTGGAATGGAAGCTTACGTAACTGAAACTGTAATGCAATACAATATATAATATAGCACAACTCATCGAATGATAGTCATTGAATGAAACTCATTGAATGAAACTCAACGAATGAAACTCAACGTTAAGATTACACAATAGAAGTGATAAAAAAAATTTGATCGATCGATCTGTATTCATGTGATCTACGGATTCTGAGGAAGGAATATATACAAGGAAAGAGTGTTTAACAGAAAGGCAGATTCGGTGCACTCAAATCTAGACTGTTAACTCTCAGAATTCGGAGAGAACGTGAACCCAAAAAAAAAAAATTCTTGAATACTGATAAGTTGATACTCTAATTATTCATCTATACAGGTTATTTACATTTAACCCCAACTCTGCTAGCGTAAGATTGACATATGCAGAATGGATGTCATCTCTGGGAGGATCAAATTCTGTTGCATTGGCTAACTCATGCTGTATTTGAGGCAAATCTGAATTGGATGTTACAAATGATACTTGAGGATTTCTCAATACCTGTCATGTACGTAGGTAATAACAACATTCAGGTTGATCGTCTGAGTATCAGAGGAAGAGAGTACAGGATCAGGAGGATTGTCAGAGTCTGTCACATTAGTCTGGGTTGGAACATCATTATCATCACATACTAACTTCATATGATCTAAATGCAATTCTTTATACTGACCAGTACTAATTTCTCTAACCTTATACTTATTACCAGTGATATGTTCAACTACTCGATAAGGACCAACAAACTTTTGATCAAGCATTGCAGACGTTTTGTTAAAGTTAGTCAGCATAACTCTCGAACCTACTTTGATTTTGGATGGCTTTGCTCGAGTGTTTGCGACTCTTGTAAATTCTGCTGTTGATTTATGAAGTGTTTCACGGATTCTTCTAAAAACACTTTGAGCTAAGCTGGTACGAGTTGCTATGAAATCATCAGGGTTGTAATTTGGTTTCGGATTAGAATATAACAACTCATAAGGCAAACGTTTATCTACACCATACAATGCATAATGTGGAGTGTCACCTATAGAAACATTGTAAGCAGAATTTATAGCACACTGCACATCAGGTATAACTTCATCCCAAGTTTCACTGTTGGGATTGATAGTGGCTCTCAAGACATCAAGTACTTTCTTATTGGTTCGTTCCGCTAACCCATTGCTGGCAGGATGATGAGGGATAATGGTGGATTTAGAGATCTTGTACAAGGTGCACAAATTTTCAAGAATCTCATTACAGAATTCACCTCCATTATCTGTTACTAGGGACTTAGGGGTGGTATGCCTGCAGATAATGCGTTCTTTAAACGCTTTAGCTACTGTCTCGGCAGTCTTATCTGCAATAGGAACTAACTCACAATATCTGGTGAAATGGTCTACCATAACACACAGATGTTTGTTGCCTTGGTGGGAACATTGGAAATTAGTTAACAAATCTAGCGCAACTCTTTCCCACGGTTCGCTAGTAGTTGGATACACTTGGATTGGATTAGGGCCATTAGCATTACCTTTATGTTGCATGCAGACACTACATTTCTTAACATATTCAGAAATATCAGTTGCCATACGAGGCCAAAAGTATTTCAATCTGGCTTGTTTTACTGAACGATCCATACCAGGGTGTGCAACACCTGGTACATCGTGAACTAGCTGTAAGGCTACATTCACTAGTGACTGTGGAATTACTAACTGGTATACTCTTCTGCTAGGAGTACCCAACTCGGCTGTTCGATACAGTAATTCTTGGTTCATGACAAAGTCACTGATGGGTGCTGGTGGCTTCACAGTCAAGAAGCAGGAATCGAATCACACCAGACCACATGGGATCTGTTCGTTGAGCATTCTTTACATCTTCAGCACTAAATGGAGGGTCTGCAGTTACTATACTAACATGTCACGATAAGGCATCTGCGACTACATTTGACTTGCCAGGTAAGTGTTCAAAGGTGGGATTGAACTCTTGGATAGTCAAGGTCCATCTGGCTAACCTTCCAGTAGGTTGTTTGTTCTGGAATAAAGGTATCAGTGGAGCATGATCTGTCAAGACATGAACAGAGTACTGATAAATAATGTCTCAGAAGTGCTTTAAAGACCATACTATTGCTAAAGCTTCTTGCTCAGTTACTGTATAATTACGTTCAGCCTTTGTAAGGACTCGGCTAGCAAATGCAACTGCGTTGTACTTGCCATCGGTCTTCTGAGCTAGTACGGCGCCTATGCCAATTGAACTAGCATCAGTTGTCAGATAGAAGGGCTTAGAAAAATCTGGAAATTTCAAAATTGGAGCAGATGTTAGCTTTTCTTTTAGAGTTTGGAATGCTCTTTCTTGACGGAAGGTCCAAACAAAAGGAGCATCTTTCTTAAGCAACTCAGTTAGAGGAGCAGCTATGGAAGAAAAATTGGCAATGAAAGATCTATAAAAACCTGCTAAGCCCACAAAGGATCTTACGGCATCAGCAGTTTAGGGAGTTGGAAACTTTAGTACTGCAGTTACTTTACTTTGGTCAGTCGTAACCCCTCTAGGAGTGACTACGTGACCAAGAAACTTAATTTCTGATCTGAAAAATTGACATTTAGACAGTTTGATCTTTAAATTGGCTTCTTCAAGCTTACCAAGTACTACATCAAGTCTTTTCAAGTGTGTATCCACGTCTTTAGACATGACGATTACGTCATCTAAGTACACCATAAGTGCATTACCTATGAGACCTCTAAAGATATTAGTCATGAGCCTTGAGAACGTGATAGGGGAAGATCGTAATCCAAACGCCATATGGAGGAAGTGATAATGACCTGTAGGAGTGGAGAATGCAGTTAGCTCTTGGCTGTCCTCATGAAGAGGGACTTGCCAAAACCCTTGTAACAAATCCAGGGTTGAAAAGACTTTGTTATCTCCGATGTTACGTAAAAGATCACCCAGTACATTAAGTGGGAGGCGATCTGGAATGGTTTTCGCATTTAACTTCCTAAAATTTTGAATTAGGAACCCCACAGGGAAGTGTGCTTAGTCCCACCCTTTTCAACATTTTGATTAATGCCTTACTTAATGCCATGCCTAGCCAGCCCCATCATTATATGGTTAGTTTTGCTGATGACATAATGATTCACACTACCGGATTCTCCAACACCCAAAACATTCTTAATCATGTTTTAGCCTCGTGTCAGGACCTGGGGTTAATAATCTCAGGGGATAAAACAAAGATACTCAACAGGCGTCCTCCTCGGCAGAGAGGCACAGTTCGTCAGATCCAGTTGCATGATGGGTCTCTTCTAGAATATGTAAGCAGATACAGGTATCTAGGCTTTGAGGTTCCACTACTTGGACCTGTTGTAACGAGACTTTGTCGCCAATACAAAGAAAGGCTGAGAGCACTTAGAGTTGTGGCATGTTTTCATCCCAGGATGGTGCTAATGTTAAAATTGTGAAAATGATGTATCTTGCTTTATATAGATCATTGGTTGATTATGCAGCGCCACTACTTGCACTCGTGTCTGACTGGAAGCTTGGAGGGCTGGAAAAACTGCAAAACGAAGCAATGAGGATCATCCTAGGATGCCTCGTACTGCCAAAATTTTAAATATGCGGAAAGAACTTAATATTCCAAGCATTAGAGATCGTGTTACTGAAAGAAATATCCTTATTGGGGTCAATATGCTTAGGCTAGCCCATTCAAACCCCTGCACAGAAGCCCTCCAAACTTTCCTCAGCACTGGTGAACATCCTTCCAGATGGATCGAAAAAACTGGAACCGACCTCCGCATGAACCAGCTACATGATCTATATCAAGTTGGACAACAGAGACATTCCCTGCTCCATGGGATATTACCCCATTCCAAACTACCATTCCTCATTTCCCCCCAAAACTCTTCTTAAATCACAACCAAAGCTTCGTCTTGAAGCCAAACATGATGCCTTAAGCTGTATTGATAACTTAGTCACACAGAACAATCTTTCACAAATTATTTACGTCGATGGTTCTGTTCACCAGTCCACTGGTGCAGCTGGTAGTGCTGCTGTTGTCACACAGAGTGATGGCTCTCATAAAGAAATTGGAGCACGCATCAATAACTGGGCCTCTACCCTTCAAACAGAACTGTTTGCCATACTCCTTGCACTCAAATGTGTCCATGTATCTAAGGTTGACACTTTAATTGTAACTGATTCTCTGTCATCCATAAATGCTCTCAACTCATTAAGTATAAATTGTGGCATGCTTTTGTCAGAAGCCAGACATAGATATGGTAAGATTGTGGACAGTGGAGTCAGAGTGCACATGCTGTGGATTCCATCTCACATTGGTCTTCAGATGCATGATAGAACTGATAAATTGGCTAAGCTGTATGCTTTCAAAGAGGGGGTAGATTACAATCTTGGGTTGTCAGTTAGCAGTTTGAGAACAATAATACGAAAAGAACTTCAAATGAACTTTATTGACTTAAGACTTAGGGAGATTGACACAAGTCAGTCCATCTATCATCATTCCATCATGCAGAGGAGCCACATGTCTATGTGCATCCAACAAGATAAGCAGACTCTTGGATGTCACTACTGCCCGCTCCGGCTGGGTTACAAGTATCTTTGGCAGGTTAAATCACCACCACCAGATGTAGACCAAACGAAATGTAAACTTTGCCAGATGGACTATTGTCACACATTGCGTCATTATTACTGGAGTGTGATAAAATTAATGAATTTAGAAACAACTCACTCAGAAGTGTTCAAGAAATGGCTAAGTATTTTATCCACAGTGGTATATTGCAGACCATTCTGGAGAAATACCCTGACTTTGCTAGGTGTAAATAAAGCATACCACATGTGTGCATGTGTGTGTGTGTGTGTGTGTGTGTGTGTGTGTGTGTGTGTGTGTGTGTGTGTGTGTGTGTGTGTGTGAGTGTGTTGTGTTTTGTGTGTGTGGTGTGTGGTGTTGTGTGTGTGTGTGTGTGTGTGTGTGTGGTGTGTGCGTGCGTGTGTGTGGTTTGTGTGTGAGGGGTGTGTGCGGGTGTGTGTGAGGGTGTGTGTGTGTGTGTGCGTGTGTGTGTGTATGTGTGTGTGCGTGTGTGGGTGTGTGTGTGCGTGTGTGGGTGTGTGGGTGTGTGTGTGTGTGTATGTGTGTGTGGGTGTGTGTGTGAGGGTGTGTGTGTGGGTGTGTGTGAGGGTGTGTGTGTGTGGGTGTTGGTGTGTGTGTGTGTGTGGGTGTGTGTGTGTGGGTGTGCGTCCTTGTGTGTATGCATATATTTGTACGCTCGTGTGCACATGTCCGTGCGTGCGCCCTCGTGTGTGTATGTGCGCGCGCGCGCTAGTGGGGTGTATGATCCACTTAATATTGTATTTATAACTCATTACAATTGTGACCAGGTGTGGACGTATCAGTGGTTCATTACTTTGTAATTTGTTCATAACTGTAACCATGTATAGGAGTGAAGCTGATTCATTACCTCTGTAACTTGCCATGATTAGTGACCAGATCTACCTGGAGTTCATTACCTTTGTAACTAGTTCAGCTGTCATAACTTTGGGGTCCAGTCACTGGACCCATTATGTACCTTTGTAATCTTTTGACTACCGCCCACAGGATGGGTATGGGGTGCATAAAGATATTAAACTAAAGTGTGTGTGTGTGTGTGTGTGTGTGTGTGTGTGTGTGTGTGTGTGTGTGTGTGTGTGTGTGTGTGTGTGTGTGTGTGTGTGTGTGTGGTGTGTGTGACTCAACAATCAATATTTGCACCAATAACTCATTACAGTTGTGACCGGGTGTGGAAGGGGTGAATTGCTCATTACTCTATAATTTGTTCATGATTGTAGCCAAAGTATAAACGTAAGTAACCATTCTACAGAATTCATTACCTTTGTAACTTGTGAGCTCATTACCTTTGTACCTAGTTCAGCTATCAAAACTTTGGGGGCCCAGTCCCTGGACCCATTACGTACCTCTGTAATCTGTAAATACCTTTGTAACTTGTCATGATTGTGACCAGACTTACCTGGAGTTCATTACCTTTGTAAATTGTGAGTTCATTACCTTTGTAAATTGTGAGTTCATTACCTTTGTAAATTGTGAGTTCATTACCTTTGTAAATTGTGAGTTCATTACCTTTGTAAATTGTGAGTTCATTACCTTTGTAAATTGTGAGTTCATTACCTCTGTAACTTGCTCAGCTATCAAAACTTTGGAGTCCAGTCCCTGGACCCATTATGTACCTCTGTAATCTTTTGACTACCGCCCACAGGATGGGTATGGGGTGCATAATAAACATATTAAACTAAACTTCCTAAAGTCAGTCACTGGGCGCCAAGTACCATCCTTCTTAGGTACTAGTATCAAGGGTGCATTCCAAAGTGAATTGCTAGGTGCAATAACTCCATCATCAAGCATTTGATTGATCAATTCTTCTGCGACAGCAACTTGTGAATGAGGCATTCTGTACGCAGGTATGTAGATAGGTCTAGTACCAGGCTCAAGTGGAATACGATGGGACAATAAGTTCGTTATACCCATCTTCTCACCTGGTAAGGCAATGGCTTTACGACGTTTGTTCAACAGAGTCAACAAATGCTTGACTTCATCTGGGAAGTCAGTGGGAGCTAAGTCTTTCTCCTCAACTGGTGGAACAGATTGATCCAGTGAAGTGGATGAGGTCTCCCCGTAGAAATAGCACCGACCCACTGGTCAGGTGACAACTCATCCTCTACCTGAACAGGGTAAGGATAGTGAACAAGGTCAACAAGATTGGTATTTGCTCTGAGGCGAACACTGTGACCAGAAGTGTTGGCTAGGAAGAAATGGATCTTACTATCTCTTACAACATGTAAGGATGGTTCAACAAATAGGCCTTTTACTTTGCAAGAATCACTGTCAACTAGGACGTTATCACCATCTGGAACACTAAGAACAACAACAGACACTCTAGTGAGGGCACTAGCTGCGACAGAAACGTCTTTCTGCAGACGGCATGTGACATCAACAAGAGATGGCATTACTAGTTGCATGTAATTGTTTTCTGACAAGGCTTCCCCTGTGGAGAAACTACTACTTGAACTAGCAGACATTGCAGGGATAGGCTCAGCACTCAAGGTAGTCAGAGCGTCCTCGGACACTTGAGGTAACTGGACACTATCTTGCAAGTCTGAAGTTGCAGGAACACAGACAGAAGTGACAGGATCATCAGTGCCTGACCGCTTGGGTACGCTACTGGAAAATGCACTGGCCTGTAAGGACTTAATTCGTACATCATACTCTGCAGCAGTATGACAGATTTCTGATCCAAGCTGGTAACCCCAGAATGGAACGATCAAGTCGTCAATTTGGGCATGCCATCGGTACGGGTCGAGCACAATGCGTAAGTCTCGCATGGAAGCAAATCCCAGTAGATGGTCACCAGGGAAAGTAATCTGGTCGACAACAAGGAAGGAAGCAGTGAAGTCTCTACCTTGGATAGAAAAAGTTAGGGAAGTCCGACCTCGGACACGCAGATGAGAACCAGCTACTCCACTAAGGGAGGACACATGAGTCGGTTCTACGAGAAGGACATGTCGTAACTGCTTATCCTTAAACAAACTAGACCTAATAATATTGACTTGCGCACCAGAGTCCATGAACAAATGAACGGGCGCATTATGAACAGATGCTTGCACTATAGGGCCTATGGTTGCATTGGAAGTTATGTGCAAACAAAAAGGTGGATTGTCATCAGAAAAGACTTGTTCCACTTCACCCCCAAAATCATCTATGTCAGAGACATGTGAAGCAACATCATCAGCAGGATTGTCATTCTCGAGACTGCTTAAGGCTTCAAAGGAATTGTGAACGGGGATGGTGTACTCATTATCACCTACTGTCACCATGGGACGGTTTGACTGGGGCGCTCGAATTCCCCCGAATTGGAAGAATGAACCTGGTTCTGGTTATTTTGAGAATTGGAAGAATGAGCCTGGTTCTGGTTATTTTGAGAACCACGATATCTGTTTCCTCTACGGGTTTTGCGGTTGGAACGGCCACGGAAAGACCTAGAGTACTGAAGGTTATAGAGAGCATTGCACTCAGATGTGTCATGTCCATGTATTCTATGATAAGTACAGTAGGGAAGATCTGGGTACTCATCATCAGTACGACGTCTCTTAGGGTAACTATCAGGACAATTAATTGCAATATGGCCACGGAAACCACAGTTGTAACAAGGCCGCCGACTATGGTTACTGAATGTTCTATGAATACTACGAGGTTTATAACGACTCTGTACACTGGTTCTTTGTGATCGCGGAGATGGTTGACGACTACGATTTGTCTCTGTGGCGCAAACAAGAGGTGGTGCAGACTGAGGCATATGTGTGAAATTACTTTTGATACATGGGAAAGTACCCTGGGAGCACAAGGAACGTACATGATTTAAGGCTGTAAGTGGTTCCATCGTCACAGTTGGAGGATGAGCCTCATAAGCACACACGGAAGCAGGCGGCATTAGTTCTTTGATTGCTCCAAAAGCTGCTATTTTAGCAAGCGATTCTGTAAATGGTTTAGCCTCTTCAGGGAGAAAAGCTGATGACTGGACAGCATTGATAAATGATGATAAAAGTTTGTCTAATCTAACAGCAAATGCACTCAACGATTCATTACTCATGGGTGTAGCATTCACTAGTTCCCTAAGAACGACATATGGATCAGCTGTTTTTACTGGGACAAGGAAAGAGTTAGTTAGTTTAATATGTTTATTATGCACTCCATACCCATCCTGTGGGCGGTAGTCAAAAGATTACAGAGGTACATAATTGGTCCAGGGACTGGACTCCAAAGTTTTGATAGCTGAGCAAGTTACAAAGGTAATGAACTAGATCTGGTCATAATCATGACTAAGTTACAAAGGTAATGAGCTCCAGGTAGAGCTGGTCACACTCATGAATAATTGCAAAGGTAATGAATCATAAACACATTAATCATGAGAATTTACAAAGGTAATGAGCTCCAGGTAGAGCTGGTCAAAATCATGACAAGTTTCAAAGGTAATGAATGATAAACACGTTATCACATGATTACAATCATAGACAAATTACAGAGTAATGAGCAGTTAACAAACATAGCAGGGAATTCATCCATTGCCCCAACAACAGATGTTGCTAGGTGCCTGTCTTTCCTCGGTAGACAGCCATTGCAAACAGCAGAAAGTTGCCCCGGGATCTGCTGTTTGCACAGCACCTTTCGACCCTCCCCAAGAGGTCCAAAACCCAGTGATTTCCGTTAGAAAGCCCGATGGGGGGCCTGTCCAAAGGGGAAATGCCCACGTCCTGGTGGACGCCAAGTTGATTTGAAGATCCCGGCCCTCGTGTGCCGGATTTGAAGCTTGGGGAACTGAGTACACACGGGTGTGGAAACCCCTGACACCCTGCCTCGCGGCCCGAACTCCCGATCCCTGCCCCCTGTAGTGGAATTTCCCCTGGGGCCCCGGCACCCCCTGCAGTGCCATTTTGACTTTCGGGGGTTTAAAGGGGGAGAAGTACCCTCTTACAGATGGGGGGGCCGGGGAAATTGGGTGGGGGGAGGGGGGGGAAAACGGCGGGGGTGAGGCGTTTATGAGGGGGGTCATGTTTATTTACACAAGCCCTCCCCCCCCCCCCCAAGGGGAAAAAGGGGGGGGGAGGCGCTGATGGTCCTGAATCGACAACAAAAAATTTCCTCTGAAACTGCACAACATTTTCAAATTTACTTTGAAACGTTTCACTGGATGTCCGTTCGCTGCTCTGGTTTTTTTTCTCAAAGCATTCACATTTTGGTTTTTTTAATTAGGGACCTGGTCAGCCTTTTTGGCCCAGGAGTTTATCCTTGAAAACCCCGCAGCTACCCCCCGCTACAAAACCCTCCCAAAGTTGGCCATTTGAGCCCTGACAGAAAACAAGGGAAAAAACGAATCGGGTTCCCTAAATTTGTGACCATTTTAGTAAGTTTCCCTAAAAGCACGCATAAAAAGGGGAAAATCAAAACGTGAAAAGCGGGCGGGGGATCGATAAAGAGCTTCTTTAGCAAGTCGAAAAGGGGATTTTTCCTCTAAAGGAGGCCCTTTAAACCCAGAGCACCCGCACGAAAAACGAATGGCCGAAAACCATGCTTCGGGACTATAAAAACATGGCCATTGAATAAAGGAAAGCATCAAGGGAATCACGGTATAATTTATAGAATTGGTGTCTGGGTGGGGTCTGCCCAATCGCTAAGAAACTGTGGGGACTGAGGGACGCACCCAGCATACCGGAGAGGTCTGAGGTCGACATTCAGTAAAGTATATTTTGACGGTAGGGTGAGACTTAATGGGAAAAAAGAAAGTTGCCCCGAAAACCAAATAAGGAAAAAAATAATGAACAATAAAAAAGTACAAAATTTTAGAATTAAAATAAAAGAGATGCAACAAATTTGGGAAGTAATAAAAAAAAATATCAAAAGATCCCCTTGCAAGAGGAAAGGACAACTCAATGAAAAGGGGACTTTTGGCCAATAAAAAAAAAATTAAAATTGAAAAAATCCAAAAAAAAATATTAGGGAGACGAATTAAATGAAAAAATGAGCTGCCCCTTTACCCCTTGCTAAAAAAGGGAAATTTAAACCCTAAAAATTTAAAATCAATGTAAAAAGTAAAAATAAAATTACAAAAATTTGGGTTAACTGGAAAATTTAAGTTTTTTCTAAAAATGCAAAAAAAAATTTAAAAAATATAATAAAAAGGACAAAAAAAAAAAATTAAAAAAAATGAAAAAAAACAAAAATCAATAATGAACTGAGAATAATAATGCAAAAAAAATATCAATAAAAGAAAAGAAAATTCACTGCAAAAACAGGAAACAAAAAAATTAAACTGCGAACAAGTGCAAAAAAAATAATTACTGCAGAAAAATGCAACAAAAAAAATTCACTGCAAAAACAGTGCAATAAAATAAGGGTAAAATAATCACTCCCTTTAATTTAAAGTTTCACGGGGAAAAATTCGGGTTTAAAAATTTAATGAAAAAAAAAAATAGGGGGGGAAAAACGGATTGAACCCTTTAACTTTTTAATTTTTAAATTTTAGACAAAAAAAATTTTACTAAAAAACGGGAGTAAAGAAAACATTTTTACTTTAAAAGTAATTAAAAATACTTTCAAGAGTGAATTTGTTAAAAAGAAATATAAAAATATGAATAAAAATAAAACAAAGGAACAAAACAAAATTTTAAAACCCTTAAAAAGGGGGGGGGACCCAACACTTAATCACGTTTTATTATTTTAGTATATTCTTACAAAAAAATTTTGCGGGTGACTGATACAAAAAAAATTTGCGGCAAAAAAAATGGTTTACACAGTTGCGAAAAAATTTAAAGGGGGAATGAACACTCCCGGGGAAATACAAAAAAAGACACACAAAAAAAATAAATGGAAAATTTTGGGTAAACTGGGGTAAAAAACCCACTGCTGAACTACAAGCCCAATTTTACGGGAAAGAATACAATGTGAAAGAATACAAAAAAAAAAAAATGAATCACTTCACACGGGTTTACTGACGGTACACTACACAAAAAATTTACTTACTACAGACAGAGAGTATTAAAAAACACAGATAAAAAAAATAAGATGAGTAAAAAACCTGAAAAATATTGCAAAAAAAAACGAGTCAAAAAAAACACTGATTCTACCTAAAAACCCAAAAGGGTTTTTAGAGTACAAAAGGAAATTCACATAAATGCTCACACACCAAATTGTTTTTAAAAAATGCAAAAAAATTGTTTTTAAACAGAAAATTATCACTAAATTTCCGGGAATTTAGTCGACAGTGAGGGGTGATGGGAAAAGGGGGGGTAAAAAGGTTGTCCTGAGGGGGAGCGGGGGTGACTGACGCCCCCTACACTCATTTTGGGGAAAAAATGCGCTTTTCCCCCCCCTTAATAAAAATTTTTTTGGGGCCCCAAAACCTTTTAAAATTGGAAAAAATTTTTAAAAAAAAAAAACCAAAAAGGGGGGGGGGGGTGGGGTTTGGGGGGGTGGGGGGGGTTTTTAAAAAGGGGGTTTTTTTGGGGGGAGGGGGGTTTGGGGGGGCCCCCCCCCCCCCCCGGGGGGGGAAACCCCCCCAAGGGGGTTTTTAAAAAAAAATTTAAAATTAAAAAAGGAAAAAAAAAAAAAAAAAAGGGGAATTTTTTTTTTTGGGGGGGGGGGGTTCCCCCCAAAAAAGGAAGGGGAATGGGGGGGGCCCCGGGGGAAAAGGGGAAGGGGGGAAAAACGGGGTTTAACAAGGGGGGTTTTTCCCAAAATTTTTGGGCCCGGGAAAAAAACCCCAAAAAAAATTAAAACCCCAAAAAAAGGGGGGGGGGGTTAAAAAAGGGGGGGGGGGGGGGGGACCAACCCCCCCCCTTTTCCCCCCTTTAAAACCCCCCTTTTTTTTTCCCCCCCCCCCCCTTTTTTTTTGGGGCCCCCCGGGGGGTTTTTTTTTAAAAAACCCGGGGTTTTTAAATTAAAAAAAGGGGGGGAAAAAAAAAAACCCCAAGGGAAACCCCCCCCCCCCTTCCCTTTTTTGGGGGGTTTAAAACCCCCTTTTTTTTGAATACCAAAGGGAACCAAAAAAAATTTTAAAAAAAATTTTTTTTTTTTAAGGAATTTACTGGAACCCTTTTTTAAATTTTTTTTCCGTTTTTTTTCCTTTTTTCCGTTTTTGGGGGGGAAAAAACCCTTTTTTCCCCTTTTTTTTGGTTTTTTCCCCCCCCCCTTTTTTCCCCTTTTTTTTTTTTCCCCCCCGGGCCCGGGGAAAATTTCCTTTTTTCCCCCCCCCATTTTCCCAAAATTTTTTTTTTTCCCCCCCCCTTTTTTTTTTTTTCCTATTTTTCCCCCCAAAATTTTTTTTGGGGGGGTTTTTTCCCCCCTTTTTCAATTTTTAAAATTTAAAAAATTTTTTTTTTTTAAGGGGAAAAATTTTTAAATTTTGGCCCCCGGGGGGGTTTTGGCCCCCCCGGGGGTTAAAAAGGGGGGAAACCCCCTTTTTTTTTAAAAATTTTTTTTCCCCCCCCCCCCCCCAAAACCCCATTTTTTTGGCCCCCTTTTTTTTCCCCAATTTTCCCCCTTTTTTTTTTTTAAAACCCCCCCCCCCTTTTTCCCCTTGGTTTTTTCCCCCCTTTTTTTTTGGGGGCTTTTTTTCCCCTTTTTTTTTCCCTTTGGGCCCCCTTTCTTTCCTTTTTTTTTTTCAAATTTTTTTTTTCCCCTTTTTTTTTTATTTTTTTTTCCCCCAAAAATTTTTTTTTCCCCCCTTTTTTCCCCGAAAATTTTTTTTTTTAATTTTTTTTTTTTTTTTTGGGTTTTTTTTTTTTTTTTTTTTTTTTTTTTTTTTTTTTTTTTTTTTTTTTTTTCCCTTTTCCCCTTTTTTCCCCCAAACCTTGGGGAAAAACCCCCTTTTTTTTAAATTTTTTTTCCCCTTTTTTTTCCCCCCCCTTTTTTTTTGGGCCCCAAAAGGGGTCATTTTTGGGGTTTTTTGTTTTCTCGGCCCAATTTTGGGGGAAAAAATTCCTTTTAAACCCCCCCCCCCTTTTTTTTTTTTCCCCCCCTTTTTGGGGAATTTTCCCCCCCCAAATTTTTTTCCCCCAAAATTTTTCCCCCCGGGGCCCCTTTTTTTTTCCTTTTGGGGAAACCCCCCAAAAAAAAAATTTTCCCCATTTTTTCCCCCCTCCCTTTTGGGGTTTTTTTTGGTTTTTTTCCCCAATTTTTTTGGGAAAAATTTTTTTTAAAATTTTTCCGGTTTTTCCTTAAAACCCTTTTTTTTCCCCCCCTTTTTTTTTCCCCCCCCTTTTTTTCCCCCCCCCCCTTTTTTTCCCCCTTTTTTTCCCCCTTTTTTTTTTTCCCCCCCCCCCCCCCCCTTGGTTTTTTTGGGGTTTAAATTTTTTTTCCCCCCGGTTTTTTCAACCCCTTTTTTTTTTTAAAAAATTTTTTTTTTTCCACCCTTTTCCCTTTTTTAAAAAGGGGGGAAAAAAGGGGGGTTTTTCCCCCCCCCCCCCCTTTTGGGGGGTTTTTTAAAAAGGGGAAAAAAATTGGGGGGTTTTTTTTTTGGGTTTTTTTTTTAGGTTTAAAAATTTTTTTTTTTTTTGGGGGTTTTTTTTTTCCCCCCAAAAATTTTTTTTTATTTTTTTTCCCCCCCCAATTCCCTTTTTTTTTTTTTCCTTTTGGGTTTGTTTTCCCCCTTTTTTTTTTTTTTTTCTGTGGGGGGGGGTTTTTTTAAAAGGGGGGGCCCTTTTTGGGTTTTTTCCCTTTTTTTTTGGGTTTTTGGGTTGGGGGGGGGTTTTTTGGGGGGCTTTTTTTAAAAAGGGGGGGGGTTTTTTCCCCCCCCCGGGGTTTTTCTTTTGGTTTTTTTCCCCCCCCCTTTTTTTTTCCCCCCTTTTTTTTTTTTTTTTCCCCTTTTTCCTTTTTTTCCCCCCCAAAAAAACCCCCCCCTTTGGGCCCCTTTTTTAATCTTTTTTTTTCCATTTTTTTTTTTTTTAAAAAATTTTTGGGGTTTTTTTTTCCCCCCCTTTTCTGGGTTTTGGGGTTTTTGGGCCCCCCCCCTTTTTTTTTTTTTTTTTTTCCCCTTTTTTTTACCCTTTTTTTCCCCTTTCCCCCCCCCCCCCTTTTTTTTTATTTCCCCCCCCAAAATTTTTTAAAATTTTTTTTTTTTTTTTTTTTTTTTTCCCCCCCCTTTTTTTTTTCCCCCCCCCCTTTTTTCCCCCTTTTCCCCCTTTTTTTTCCCCCCTTTGGTTTTTGGTTTTTTTTTAATTTTTTTAAACCCCCCAAACCCCCTTTTTTTTTTCCCCCCCCTTTTTTTTTTTTTGGAAAAATTTTTTTTTTTCCCCCTTTTTTTTTTCTTTGGTTTTAGTTTTTGGGGGAAATTGGGGGCCCCGGGGGGTTTTTTTTTTTAAATTTTTAAAAATTTAAATTTTTAAAAAAACTTTTTTTTTGGGGGGGGGGGGGGGGGGGGGGGGGAAAAAAAAAAGGGGGGGGGGGTTTTTGGGGGTTTGGGCCCGGGGGGGGGGTTTTTTTGGGGGGAATTTTTTTTATTTTTTTTGGGGGGGTGTGGGGCCGGGGTTTTGGGGGGGGGGTTTGGGGGGTTTTTTTTAAAAGGGGGGGGGGTTTTGGGGGGAAAAAGGGGGGGGGGGGAAAACCCGGGGGGGGGGGGGGGGGGGGGGGTGAGGGGGGGGGGAAATTTGGGGGGGGGGGGGGGGGGGGGGGGGGGGGGGGGGGGGGGTTTTTTTGGGGTGTGGGGTTTTTTTGGGGTTTTTTGTGGTGTTTTGGGGGGGTTTTGGGGGGGGTTTTTGTGTGGGGGGTTTTTTTTTTTGTGTGTGTGGTGGTGTTTGCCCCAAAAAATTTTTCAAAAAAATTTGGCCCCCCTGTGGGGGAATTTTTTTTTTTTTTTTTTGTTTTTAAAAAATTTTTTTTTGGGAAAAAAAGGGTTTTGGGGGGTTTTTCCCCCCCCCCCCCGGGGGGGGGGGGGGGGTTTTTTTTTTTTGGGGGGGGAAATTTTTTTGTTTTTTGAAGGGGTTTTTGGGGTTTTTTAAAAAATTTTTTTTTTTAAAATTTTTTTAACCCTTTTTAAATTTTTAATTCCCCTTTAAATTTTCAATTTTTAAAAAAGGGGAAAACCCGGCCCTTTTTTTTAAAATTTTTTTTCTTTGGGCCCCCAATTTTTTTCCCCCAAAATTTTGGGGTTTGGGGCCCCCCCCCTTTTTTTTTTTAAAAAAAATTTAAATTTCCCAAAATTTTTAATTCCCTTTTTTTTTTAAAATTTTTAAAGGGAAATTTTTTCCCTTTTTTTTTTTTTTCCCCGCCCCTTTTTTTTTTTAAAACCCCCCCCCCCCCTTTTTTATGCCCCCCCGGGGGGGTTTTAAATTTTTTGGGGGGGGAAGGGGTTTCCCCCCCGGGGGGGGTTTTGGGAAAAAAAAAAACCCCCAAAAACCCCCCCCCTTTTTTTTTTTTCCCCCTTTTCAAATTTTGGGGGTTTTAAAAAATTTTTTTTTCCCCCCCCTTTTTTTTCCCCCCCCCCCCCTTTTTTTTTTTTTTTTCCCCAAAACCCCCTTGGACCCCCCGGGGGTTTTTAAAAAATTTTTTTTTTTTTTTTCCCCCCGGGGGGAAAAAACCCCTTTGCCCCCCCTTTAAAAATTTTCCCCCCCCCCTTTTTCCCCAAGGTTTTTTCCCCCCCTTTTTTGGGGGGGTTTTTGGGGGGCCCCCCCGGGGGGGTTTTTTGGGGTTGGGGCCCCCTTTTCCCGGGTTTTTTCCCGGGTTTCCCCCCCCCCCAAAAAAATTTAAAACCCTTTGAAAATGTGGTTCTTTCCCTTTGTAAATTGTGTTTTCATTACCTTTGTAAATTGTGAGTTCATTACCTCTGTAACTTGCTCAGCTATCAAAACTTTGGAGTCCAGCCCCTGGACCCATTATGTCCCTCTGTAATCTTTTGACTACCGCCCACATGGGTATTGGTAAACTACGCCCAAGGATGGTATTGTGAAACCCCCACAGGTGGGTATGGGTGCAAAATAAACATATTAAACTAAAGCTCCACCTATTTACTATAAATTGCTTTGGTTCCCAACCTTGACAAAATTGGGAGCAAGATATTCTGAACACTGTGAGCAATTTTATAAACATGACTTAGTTTCAGTTTTTTTTTACTCTGTCTTCAACATTCAGCATATCCAACTGCTGTAATTCATTTGGCCTTCATGCTCTCTTGGACCCGGGCCCCAGGAATGAATTTACAATTTTGTTCTGGGTGATTTACAGTCTGCCCCGGTTACCACTCTGCACGGACTATTTCTCAGTGCTGCCCAGTTACCACTCTGCCCGAACTATTCTCCGTGCTGTCCAGTTACCACTCTGCACGGACTATTTTCAGTTTACCTGGAGTTTCCCTGGAGAGAGTTCCGGGGGGTCAACCCCCCCCGCGGCCCGGTCTGTGACCAGGCCTCCTGGTGGATCAGAGCCTGATCAACCAGGCTGTTACTGCTGGCTGCACACAAACCAACGTACGAGCCACAGCCCGGCTGGTCAGGAACCGACTTTAGGTGCTTGTCCAGTGCCAGCTTGAAAACTGCCAGGGGTCTGTTGGAAATCCACCTTATGTATGCTGGGAGGCAGTTGAACAGTCTCGGGCCCCCTGACACTATTGTACGGTCTCTTAACGTGCTAATGACACCCTGCTTTTCATTGGGGGGATGTTGCATCGTCTTCAAGTCTTTTGCTATCGTAGTGAGTGATTTTCGTGTGCAAGTTCGGTACTAGTCCCTCTAGGATTTTCCAGTTTATAAATCATGTATCTCTCCCGCCTGCGTTCACGGAATACAGGTTAGGAAAACCTCAAGCGCTCCCGTAACTGAGTGTTTTAAACTCCGTTATGCGCGCCGTGAAGTTTCTGTAAAATTTTTCCCTGTCAGCAATTTCAAACCCGTCTTGAAAGGTGCTGTTAGTGTGCAGCAATATCCAGCCTAGATAGAACAAGTGACCTGAAGAGTGTCATCATGGGCTTGGCCTCCCTAGTTTTGAAGGTTTCATTATTCCCCCCTCATTTTTCTAGCAGATGCGTTGATACAATGTTATGGTCCTAGAAGGTGAATCCTCCGACATGATCACTCCCAGGTCTTTGACGTGGGGGTTTCCCCTCTATTTTATGGCCAGAATTTGTTTTGTACTCTGACGAAGATTTAATTTCTCGTGTTTACCATATCTGAGTAACTGAAATTTCTCATCGTTGAACTTTTATATTGTTTTTTGCACCCAGTGAAAGATTTGGTGGATGTCCGTATGGATCCTTGCAGTGTCTGCAATGGAAGACACTGTCATGCAGATTCGGGTGTCATCTGCAAAGGAAGACACGGTGCTGTGGGGTGACATCCTTGTTATGTTTAGATGTGAGGATGAGGAAACAAGATTGGGAGCGAGTTCTGTGCCCTTTTGGTCCAAACTACCGACTTTTCCTGTTCTTCCTTCAGCCCGCATTTTGTGCATTATTACGCCATGGTCACACTTGGTCGAAGGCTTTTGCAGAGTCTGATATATTACATCAGCTTCTTTTTGTCTTCTAGTGCATCTAGAACCTTGTGTAGGGATCACATTAGTTGAGACAACAGGAGGACCTGTTCTAAACCCATGTTGCCTGGGTTGTGTAACTGAGGGGTTTCTAGATAGGTGGGTGATCTTGCTTCTTAGGACCCTTTCAAAGATTTTTTTTATAGGGTGTTAGGCTATCATCGAGTTTTTTTGCTGTTGCTTTACTCCCCCTTTTTGTGGAGTGGGGGCTAGTTTTTTGTTTTTAGAAACTGGGGGACGACCCCGTGTCCTGTCCCTCTCCAAAATGAAAAGGCTCGTGATGGGGGCTTCTTCGTTCTTGATGAACCAGAGTTCATGATTCGGGCCCGGGGCAGAGTGAGGCATGCATTTATCCCTGTTCGAAGTCATTGGAGACAGGTAACATCGAATAGGCTTGTGTTAATAAAAATTTTGTGGCTCTCTCATAAAAAATTCTTTTGATCTTCGACTCTAGTCTGGCTCCACGATACATGTTAAACCCTCAATTAGTTGTGACTGAGTATATTGTTTTTGTAGGGGACATTTTCTTTCGATCATCTTTGTTAGGAATGGGGTCTAGTGTATTTCCAGTTAGTAGGCTTATTATTTGTGGTTTAAATTGAATTTTGTCAGGTTTTAAAAAGTCTTGTAGTGTGGTTTTCATCGAGCTGCTCCTGGTGTTATTACTGAAACAATTTATTTGCTTTTCCCTCCTTTTTACGTGCCTTAAGTTGAAATCACCAGGAGCAAGATTTTGGGTGCGGAGCGGGAAGATTTTCCAGACAGTGGTAAAATTTTTAACAGCTTTTCCCTTAAATTGTGGGATTTTGCATCGGAGTTGTAGCTACCACAATGACTGGGTTTTTGGGTTTCTCGCCCTTTACTCCCAAAAATTTCCCACTACTCATTTGAGGCATTAAGCAGTTCTGTGCAAACAAGTGACTCTGAAATGTAAGGGCCCATCGGCTTGTTTTAAAACCCAAATTCTGTGGTCTGCGATAAAAATTCATTTTGATCTTGATCTCAGTCTGGTTAGGGCAGCTAAAAACTGAGTCGTTTTGGGGACTTGAGTAGCCCATCATTTCCTTGCTGTCATCTGTGTAGGACCCATCTTGTTTAAAGTGGGGGCCCCAATTGGAATTGTTCTCGACTATTTTTGGCATGGGAAAAAATATTTGGGTTTCTTTCGATTTCATTTATGGTTTTTTATTCTTCCGGCGTTTCCCTGATCCTATAAGATTCCTTTAGCTTAAGTTCGTGCTTGCTATTTCTTGACCGGTCCCCCTAGATTTAGAAAAAAATGACCTCTTTTTGCGCTCTTTATTCTTTCCCCTCCCCCTGTAAAGGGAGCGCCGTCTCTTTCTATTTTACATTACCCCATTTTTTTAGAGGAATAACCCTTTTGGCATACTCGAGGCCACCAAGTTAAATTGTTCTAGGCAAAAGTTGGGGTCTGTTTGTTAGTATATTTTCCCCAGTTTATATCGGGTTGGGGATGTTTTTATTGGTCCCACTTTATGTTTTTGTTATTAAAGTGAATTTGGTGAATGCTCAATCATTAATTCATTATGTCGGTTTTGGGGCCCCACGCTCATGTCTAAACCCTCAGTTATGTTGTATCTGAGTATTTGTTTTTGATGTGGTGAATTTCTTATCACATCTTTTGTTAGTGAAGATGGGGGTTAGGTATTTTCCAGTTAGTGGGCTCTGTTATTTGCTGGTTTAAATTAAAATTTTTGACAGAGTTTTTTAAAGCTGTGGAGTGTGAGTTTTACAGAGTGCCTCCTGGTGTTTTTATTCAATTTTTTTTGCTAATTCCTCCTTTTTGGGGCCCTTTAAAGTTGAAACCCCCCCAGGAGAAGATGTTGGGTGAGGAAAGCGGGGAAGATTTTCCAGGCAGTGGTCAATTTTTTAAAAGTGTTCCTGGAATTGTGGGATGTTGATGGAGGCTTTAGTCCAAGTGACTATTTTGGGGTCTAACCCGAAAATTCTTTCTTTGGGCAAAATTTTGTGAAAAGGATTGAATGTCGGCCCCTCCCCTTTTTTCCGTTCATCGAACTGTTGGGTTTAAACCCTGGGAATTTTTTTTCGGCCTTAAATTTGGGGGTCCCCCCCCCCCCCCCCCCCCCCCCCCCCCCATATGGGGTTTTTTGAATTGGGGCTTTCCCCCTGTTTTTTCAAGGAAAAATTTTGGGAGGGGTTTTTGGTTGGTGGGGGAATTTTTTTTTCCGGCATTTTTTTTTTTTTGGGGGTACCATACCTTTCCACCCCCCCCCCCACCTCCAAACCCCACCCCCAAAAAAAACCCCCCCCGAGGGGCTGTGGTTACCCAGGTTTTCCCATGCCCTGGATGTTTTGTATCTTTTTGTCCCCTTTAGTGGTGTGCCTGGCAATTTAAGTTACAAGCACAGTTTTCTGTACGAGGAGGTCATTTTCAGGGTGAAAAAGCTTACGGAAGGGGAGTGTTGCTTTTTTCCTGTTGTAATATGGGACGGCCATTTTCTAGGGTGGTCTAGTTGCACGCCCCGCTGTTTTTCCAGTTTTCCCCATGTCTGCAGTACAAAGTCCCATAGATGTGAAAGGCTTGGTTTTCAGTTTCCCTTGGGTTTCTGTGACGTTTTCCCCCTGTTGGGTGCATTTTTCCCGTTTATTCCTATCCTCCCAAGCCCCCCAAAAATGGAGCTCCCCCCAGTTTTTTTTGGAATATACCCTCACTTTTGCTAGTGGAGCCCTCTTGTTTGCTTTTTCCCTGTGGAATTTTAGTTTGCAATATTGGTTTTATCTTATTTTTGATTTACTTGTTTCCCCACTACGGCTCCTGTCCCCCTTTAGGTCATTTTTATGATTCCTTCCTGGTATAATTTCCCCCTACCGGACAAAATCTCCAGCTTCACCATTACTGTCTCCAGGACAGCACCTCCCGCTTCACCCTTACTGTCTCCAAAAGGGCGCACTCCGCTTCACCATTTCGTCTCCCCGGAGCACTATAGCCCCACATTTACGATACCAGGACTTCACCCAGCCTTGCAGTTTTGACTACATGGCCCGTATCAAGGGCAGTACCATTCAGCCCGACTTTTCTGTTCTCATCTGTTGTAGAAAATTCCGGGTTTTGTTGAAAACAGCTTTGATGTTTCCCTTTTTTTAAAACCCTTGGGGATTTTGTCCCAGATTTTTTCATTTGGGTCCCAAAAAAATTTCCTGTTTTTACGCTTGTAGTAGTTCTTGGTATCTGCCCAAGGGCCGTGACACAATTTCCAAAAAAGGGCAATTAAAACCATATGGGCCCCTTTTTTTGTTGCCAGATACAAGGGTTATTGTTTGTGGTGTTTTGAAATTGTTTTCCCCTCTGCCCGAACTTTCTCCATAATTTATTTCACGTGCAGGACTATTTTTCCCTGCTGTCCAGTTACCCCTTGCCCAAACTATTCTCCGTGTGTTCCAGTTACCCTCTCCTGAAATATTATTGTGTTGCCTAGTTACCGCTTGCTGGGGCTTTCTCAGTGCTGCCCAGTTATCCTCTGATGGACTATTGTCCATGCTGTCCCCAGTTACCCTTCACATCTTTCTCCCCTGCTGTCCGTTACCCCTCTGCCGGATATTTCCGTGCTGTTCAGTTACCACTTGCCGAACCATTTTCCCGTGCTGCCCCAGTTACCCTCTTCCCGAAAATATTTTTCAGTGTGCCCGTTACCACTTGCCCGAACCATTTCAGGTTTTTCCCAGTTATCACTTGCTGAAAATTTGTCCGTGCTGTCCCAGTTCCACTCTGCACGGACTATTGTCCGTGCTGCCCCAGTTTCACTCTGCACGGGCATTGTCGGCTGTCCCGTTCCATCTGACGGACTATTGTCCGTGTGCCCCAGTTATACTCGCACGGGTATTGGTGCTGTCCAGTTACCCCTTGCCCCATACTCCGTGCGTCCCCGTTACCCCTCTCCCAAACTTTCTCCCTGCTGTCCCCGTTACCCCCCTGTCCGAACTATTTCCGGGGCTTTTTTCCCGTTACCCTTGTCCGAACTTTCTCCCTGCTGTCCCAGTTTAATTGGAAAACTATTCTCCGCGCGTCCCATTCCACTTGTCCCAAAAATATTTCCGCGCTGCCCAGTTACCACTCTGACGGACTATTGTCCCGCTGTCCCAGTTACCCCCTCTGGCGGACTATTTTCCGTGCTGCTTTGTGACGTTTTGGGAGTGCAATTTTAAAAGGGCGATTCAAAAACTATATTTTTTTACCCCTTTTCCTTTCATTATCGTGAATGAAGGAGTGTTCACTCTTCAGTAAAAAAAATCAAAAAGATTGGTTTTAAAAAAAAAAGTGTAAAAAAGATTTTTCTATTTCTTTGGAAGCGCCCAAAAGGCACTAGAGAAGGTTTTTTTGGGGAAATTTTCTACTGAAAGAACAAAGATAAAAAGCAATTTGTTTATTTACACTGTGAGTTCTTATCCTTCTTCAAAAAATAAGTTTGGTTTTTTTTTTTTGATGTTGAAAATTCTGTCCCTTTATCCCAAACAAATCGCCAAAATATTTAGAGTTTTCCCCCAAAGTAAATCTTAAAAACAAGAACAATCATTTTTTTAAAATTCCTGTGAATAAATTTTTTTAATTTTTTTAAAAAGTAAAAAACACGGAGAGTAAACTAAGTCAATAATTACTTCCGAGATTTTCGTCTGGAAAAGGAGCGGCCATCCCCTCAGGAAAAATATTTTTCCCGGGAAAAAAAGTTTTTTTGTGTTGGGGTTTTCCCCAAAATTTCTGTAACTTTGTGCATTACCCCTTCAAAAATCCGTTTTTCTTATCGCCTGATAATGTAATAACCATTCTTTTCAGGATTCATTACCTTTTTAACTTTTGAGCTCATTACCCTTTTTACCTGTTCAGCTATCAAAATTTGGGGGGCCCCGTCTCTGGACCCATTATGTACCCTATAATCTGAAAATCCTTTGTAACTGTCATGATTGTCACCCAAATACCGGGTTCATTATTATTATTATTATTACAATCAAAAGGGGGGAAACGCCCTAAACCCGGAGGATTTACAGGCCCGGGGGGGTTTTGGAAAGGGATTTAGCTTAAATTTGGGGGAAACTGGGGCACAATCCAATTCCCCAAAAACAACAGCCCCCCCAAAACCCCTTCTTGGGGGCCTTTTTCCCTTTGGGAAATTTGGGTTTTTCCTTTTTTAAAGTGGGGCTTTTGGAAAAGGGATTTTTGTTTTGTGATTTTACCTTTGTAAAAATTGTGAGTTCATTTCCTTTTAAATTTGGGCCCTCCCCCCCAAAAATCCTCCCCCACCCATTAGCCTTTAATTTTACACCCCCCGGTGGGGTCGGGTGATAATCATATT